>APFE031095893.1:112784-172977 GCA_000404065.3 Pinus taeda
AGATCTGGATCAGAGAAGATCTACAAGTGGGTATGTGTTTAACCTATTTGGAGGTGCAGTCAGTTGATGAGTAAGAAACAATCTGTAGTGGCACTATCAACTACAGAGGCAGAATACATGGCAGCCACTCATGCAAGCAAGGAAGCAGTTTGGTTGCAGAGATTGTGTTTAAGTATGGGGTTAGTACAGGCAGCTATAAGGATAGACTGTGACAACCAAAGTGCAATTTTCTTGGCAAAGAACCCTGCTTATCATTCAAAGACAAAGCACATTGATGTTCAGTATCACTTTGTGAGGATATGATAGAAGACAAAAAGGTGTTGCTAGTAAAGGTGGACACTTTCAAGAATACTGCAGATGCATTGACAAAATATGTTAGCTCTGAGAAGTTCTCTTGGTGTAGAGAAACAATGGGTGTTTCAGGGCTGAAAAAATGACTAAGCTCTGTTGTGGCCCCCTATGGAAAGAAAACAACAAGTGGGAGATTGTTAGGTTGTGTTATATTCTTTCCACATAGTTAAGAGGGGGTTTGAGGGGTACCCGTAACCCCACTTTAGGTTGGGCGGACCTACCTATGGTTTTGTGCATGATTTTCACACATGTCTTTTGGACGCGATGGTTTTCAGTCCATGGTTTTGGACGTGATGGATTTCAGTCCATGGTATTGGATGCTTCGACATGTATAAATATGTATTGTAACATTGAAAGGAACATACTGAAAAATCAAGCTAGTAGTCCCGGTTTTGGGATCCAGTTGGAAATCTCTGTGTATATGTGTTTTATGTGTTATGCTCTCGCATTTTTATTTTTCATGTGATTTAGAATTCGTATGCAGGTAATTTCTATACGGGGTTAAAACTTACAATAGACTTCACGGAGTTAATTGCAATAGTCTAAGGAGAAATATTGTGAGAAGGAATAGTTGACGTGTGGGTAGCAGTAATAGATAACTAGATAGTTTGTGTGCTCAATTGTTTGAAAATGGTCTTAGTGGTAGCACTAACAAGATATTTTGTGAGAGAACTAGGCTGTTGAGTAACAAGAGTATTTCAAGCATGAGGAGCATGAGGGATAAGGTCATAAATCGTACCTGAATGAGAATAAATGAGATCTAAGAGTCAAGCATGATGAACGACTTGGTATTTATGAATAACTTTGAACAAGTAAATTTCCTTCATAATAGGAGCTAGGAGAGACTTGCAAAACCAATCAGCTAGTAGGTAATCTAGAATAGGGGCCTTTACTAACCTCGCTCTTTGTCTCCATTCATGCATGTGATAAGAGATGCAGATGAAGTGTTATGGTGCAATGTACTTAAGAGTTCCATTCAATTTTCATAACATATCAAAAAATGGAAGTGCTTTAGGAATTCCATAGTGAGGGTATTGAAATTATTAATAGAAGCATGGAGTAGCTCAATATACCATTTCATTTTGTTTCTATTCAGGGTGCATGGGAAGAGTTGAAGCCATATATTATCATGAATAAAAGAGTTAGAAACACACTAAAAGTAGTAAGTAGTGATGTGTGTAGATGGGTCATCTCTGTATTTGCCCTCAAGCATACTAATGTTTGTAGTAATCTTATGTGGAACTAGAGGGCAAAGCAAGTTATGGTTGATGAGATCATTGATCACATTGTATATATTTGACACATCAAGATGAGCTAAGAGTGGAAATGGAGTAGGTTCCACCTAATCGATCCATGGAGGAGTAGGGTGGCTAGTTGAACCAAGAGGTCCTCACATCAATTAAGGCTTTTCAGCAGGGTACACAGGTTCTGAAGCATATTAATCTCCTTGAGATGGTGGTGGGGTCAATTAAATTTATGGTACAGAAGGTGTGCGCCAAGCCCAAGGAAATCTACTAGGAAATTGGTTTCCCACATAATATAAGCTTCCCCCTGTAGGTAATGACAACTGAGTTGGGAGGCCCTAAGGAGATGCAACAAATCTAAGAAATGAAACATCACTATTCATATAAGATGGGTTTTGTATAGGACCACCACTGATGGCATGGCCAGAAATAGGAAATACATCGATCAAAGAAGGATATGGTTGTACTGAAGGTTGCATGAGGTTAGGAATGGCCCTAGTAGGCTGATACATGTTTCCAAAATTCCCCTACTCTATAATGGAAGGGGAGAAAAACTAAGTAATGGATTCAATCCAAAAGGGTTGTTGAAGGTCGTTGAAATAGGAATACCCAATGGGGTGAGGGGAAAAGGGGCCAGGAGCTAACAAAAAATTATTTGGGTCAGTGAAGACAATGAAGACAATGAAACGTTGACCACCACTGAATGTGGGTGTAGTTTAGGTTCCTAGATTAACGATAGGTTGAATAGTGGGATAACCAAATATAGGTGTGGAACTTTGTACAATTGGGTGGGGTGGGGGTGGATCAAAGGTTTCCATAAGGGACAATGACTCACTTGCAATCGTTGATATGTTTAAATCGGAAATTGGTGAAGACAAATAAGGAAGCATAGTGACCTGAATCAATACCAGCTGAAGGGTATCAGTAAGGAGAGTATTAAAGGGAGGTACAAAGACTTCAGTAGAAGTTTCCTCGAAGAATATAATCTAGGTTAGTAAGGTGCAATTCAAGGTCTAAAACTGGAGACAGACTCCCCTGAGTAGAAGGGGAATTTTATTCACTAATATATTCCACCTTAGTGCATGGAGGAAGGCCTTGTAGGTGACTAGACCAATGAGTTCCTATAATAGCCACGATGAATGATATATGTTTCATGGATTTATTATTAAATGGTTTATATATACTATCTCAGAAACAAACAACACACTCTTGAAAAAAAAATACTCTAGGAGATCGGTATGCAATCTCAATTTTTTTTATAGTCACAACTAGCTAGTGATGGAATCTAGTCTCAAAGGACTATAAGAAGAAGGTAGTTGAGATGGAGATAGTTAAACTTAATTTTGAGCTTCTCTCGAACATCAATGTAAAGGGGCCAAGCACTCTTGTGGAGATGAGTACCGTCCTAATGAACCAAAGATAAACTACGTTCTTCTATCTTCAGGTACCACCCAATTACCTTTTGTATGTTTCTGTAAGATTATTGCCGCTATTATATACCTAAAAATCAGTTTCACTACTAGGGGGGTCATAGTCATTAGAAACACGATGGGTGGGAAGGATACCTAAGTCCCTGAATTACCTTCCAAATTCCTAGAGGAATCCCTAGTACATAGAATGTCCACTAAAATGAACTTGAATTTAGGATACCTTCTCATAATCTTTGATGTTTCCTTGTGCTTAACTCCTATTTGAGAGGAGCGGTCCCATTCAATAAGGCTATAGCAGGATTTTCACCCACTAGGGACTCTAGTTTGGTTTGCAACCTTTGGGAGTTGACTTGTACAACCTATCCGAAGACCCTAGCCTAGACTACTATGTGTTTTTCCTACAAAAGAAGATGTTGCTAACTTTTATTACGTGGTTTTTTTAGTGTAATTCTTAAATTTTTTCAAAAGGGGTTTCACATATGAAATTGTGATGAGTATTACTCAAACCATGCAGATCATGCTCTTTTAGATTTTATTTCAATTGGAAATAGTTCTATAAGGAGAGAGAATTACAATGTGTTTCCAAAACAAATAAGCACAATGAAAATTCTAGTACACCTAAGAAATGCAGACATTCATACTCAAGTAAATGCACACTAATGAACTGAATAATGAAGAAAATAAGAAAGGACATTTTTTTTCTTTTTTGTTTGCTTTTAGTGATGTAAGCTAAGATAATGTTCAAAATAAAAGGATGAATTCATCAAAATTGATTAGGGTTCAAGACAACAAAGACTCGAGCATAAAAAACAAGAAAAAATGGGATAGTGGAATCCATAGTAAAGGTGAAACACAAAATTTTTAAGGTTGTGACATAGGTCACAAGGCTAAGAAAGTTCATTATACACAGAGGTAATGCAATGCCTCTAAGGGATAGGGGGCATTAAAACACATTTTTTCTATAACCTGGGTGCATTATCAAAGATTTGATAAGAAACATAGAGTCCAAGTGAAAAAAAGATAACTCAAACAAACTAAACTAACATCCATGTAAATGATAGGAACTTAATGGGTGACAATATAAGAGATTTGGGACATATGAGAGAAAATAAAAATGAGAAGAAATACACTCCCCAATGGAGTCACCAATTATGTTATAGGGAATAATGCTTTGATAAACAAACAATAACCCTCTCAGGTCTTCCCGAAAACCTGAGACAAAAAGGATAACGGATTGAGTATCTTAAGGCCTGACCTATTCATTGATGCAAGAAATAAATAAATATTGACAATATAATTCCAAGAAATAACCTACATGTATCACTATGTAGATGAGTTGGAGTTGTCATTGTAGTTGGGAAGCACTCCTAGCTAACTCCAAAGGTTGATATTGCACACAAAGGAAAACAAGCTTAACCTTTCATAGCATAAAATTTCATGGATCAAAATCATAGTAAACAAACAACCTCACATCATTGGATCAACCATTATAAGGAAACCTTCCAAACAATCATTATTTAATCATGATATAAATTATCACTAAACTATATTATGGAAATAAAATCAATCGATCTATATATTAACAAGTAGAAGGAAGTTTACAACCAAGTGTAGAAGTTGCAAAAGACCTCCTCCACCTCCTAGATCCAATACTCTCTCTCTCAAATATGATCTCGATGGTGTAACAATGCTTTAAATCCCAATCCCTTTCTCATTGGACATGCTCTCAATTTATAGGAAAATGGAGGATATGAGGACTATCAGTTTCTCTCCGGTGCAATTTGGGAAAAATATTTGGGGTGGATGATGTTTCCTCATGCTTTAATGTTTTATGCTGCTTTATAGTGTTTTATATGAATATAAAAAATCAATTTATGAGGTGAAGGTGATTATATTCCACCATGTAAGAGTTTATTTTTATGAATGAGAGTGTCACAATGAGTTAACTCAATTTTTTTGCTTTTGACTGGGTGAGTTTTTGGTAATGTAGGTTAGATGAAAAATTGAGCATTACTAACTAGGGTAATGTAGGATATAAGCATTGTAATGGAATGTGTTAGGCATAAAGGGTGTGTGATCTTAAATTGGTCTAAAAAACAGCCTAACTTCAACCAAAAGCATAGTTATCTCCTTTGACATGACGAGGAGGTATTTTAGGGATAATAGTGGCAATGAAGTTAGATTTATTTTTATATAATTATGGACACTTGATGTTCTCATGTCCACAAGAGTAAAAATTGTAGCTAATATCACAAATAGGGGATATCAGAGGTAGTTTTCAATATCATTAATATTTTCCTTCATGTATTTCATGTTTAAGTGGAGTTGTGGCAAGTACATGGACCCATTATGATACAAAACATTCAGTAAGTTTTCTTGTGTTTACATGAATTGCATAGGGTTGTGATCAATGTGGATCATCATATCTTTCCCCTTAAAATAGTGTTCCCATTGTTAGCATGAATACATGGTGGACTACATATTCTTATCATATGTGGGGAGTCTCCAAACAATATCAGAGAGTGTTTCACTACGATAAGCCATCATATATCCCTTCTAAGTCAGAAATAAACCAATATCATAGTGATATGGTTCATTCTCAATCACAAATGACTATTGTGAGGATTGGTGCAAAGCAAATGTTGTGTTTTATATCCTCAACTATTTTCCATTTTGACTCAGACCAAGAAATATTTATGTTATATCTACCCTTGGTCACTTAAGGGCCAAGTGATACCGGAGAACCCCCAATATAAGCCTTTGGTAGAAGTTAGTAACGTTGAAGAATATATTGAACTCTATTAAAGTTAAAGAGGTTGGGAAATCCTGAATGACTTGGATATTTGTTGGGTCCACATGCACCCCATGTTCATCCATAATGTTTCCTAAATTTTGAATTATTTTCCTGCAAAATGAAAATTTCTCCATATTAGCATACAATTTTTGTTGTCACAGGGTGCTCAAGGCCTGTCAAATGTGTTATAAATGCTCTGCCTATGTTTTTCTAAAGATGATGATGCCATCCAAATATACAACCACAAAATAATTTATCCCCCACTATCCTCATTAATGTTTCTATAGCATTATATAAGCCAAAGGGCATGAGTAGCCACTCAAGAAGGCTTTTATATTTGAATGTTCTGTTCCATACATCAGTTTGTTCAATTGGAACCTAATTGTAGCCTAACTTCAAATCAGTATTAGTAAAGAATTTGGCACCCTTAAGTTGATCAAGAACATCGTTACTCTATGGGATCAATTATATATTCTTGATTATGATTTTTTTCAAGGACATATAATCAATATAGATTCTTCATGTCATATCCTTCTTCTACATCAATAAATTTGAACTCCCATAAGGTGAGAAGCTTGGTCAAATATGGCCCTTTGGATGAGCTCAATAATATACTATTTTATTTCCACATTCTCCAAGAGAAAGAACCTATAGATGGGCCCATTAGGTAAATGAGATCCAACTATCAAGTCAATTGGGTGTTTGACCTAGAGGTACAGAAGCACCCCTAAAACTAGAGATAAGAAATATTTGTATGTCTCTACCAATCTTCTCCACCTACTTATATTGGACAAAGAAGCCCCATGCTAAGGCTACAAAGGTCATAGTGACCATCCTTTTTATCTACTACATGCATAAGTAGAAAATAAATAATTAAAAAAGATGGAATAGAAAGGAATTTAACCTTCATAGTATATATTTCAATGGAATTTTGTGTATCACAATCCAACCAATGCCAATTATAGTCAATGTTGTAATGTGTTAAATGTAATCCACCATAGTTTTTTGTGTGAATCACAGTCACCCAAATGAACGTGAAAGTAAAAACTCAAACTCAATCACACATAAACAAATCAACCACATGCAACCAAGATAACCAAATTTCAACATCATTCTTACAAGTCAAACATTGTAAGCCAGGCCAAGTACACTCAACAACAGTGAAACATAATAAACCAGGTTAACAACAATTATGAAAAAAACCATATTTAAGAGAATTTAACCAACCTCATTAGTTCTCGACAACTATTAATACCAATAGTAATTAACTAAAGTCAACCACATTAAATACAATCAACCATTGTCAACCAAGGTAGCACTCATCTTAATCAACCACATTTATCCAAATTAGCCACACTCAACCAAAGTCAAGAATTATCAGTCATAGTGAACCAAATTCAAGCAAAGGTATCCATATTTAATTACTATAACAAACTCTACCACACATAGGCTAGATTTCAACCACATTTAACCAAAGCCAACACAAGGAAACCCTTATGATTTAAGTCAAGCATAGTTTGTTGAGTTATATATGGTCAACCATAGTGAACAATAGAGAACAAAGTTAGTCACAATTAAGAAAGGTCAATGATAGTCATTTAATTGAGCTATAATGAATCATAATGAGTCAAGGCAACCATAAATAGTCAAATTCAAAAATACTCGACCAAATTAAAAAATAATCAACCAAAATTAACAGAGTCAACCAAAGTCAATTATAGTCACAAATATCAAGATAAGTGAATCATAGTTAATTAAATCTCCCATAGTCAGCCATAATCAACCAAAATAAACTTTTTATAACTAATGCCAATTTTCCTAGTCCAAGTCATGTGCATGCATCCATGTCAAACATAGATTGTTGACCATAGTCAACCATAATGAACCAATTCAATCATAAGCAACCCATGCCAACTAATGTCAACCATAATTCACAAAATTAAAATGAAGCCAACAACAACCAATCATGGTCATCCAAGTGTTGAAAATAGCAACAATAAATGTTGAATATAGACGTGCTAAAAATAGCATTGCTATAAATAGAATTTCGGGATACATTCCAATTTTAGTTGGTCCCTGAACTAAAATTGAGAATTAAAATTCGAATTTGATCTTAGTAGTTGTTTGAAAAATAATTAGTTAATTCATCTTGAGTTAATTAGTTGGCAAAAATAAAAAATGAAGTCTATGTGAAGACATGCAACAATTATCCCTTTGATTGAGGAAGATATCCCTTAATTAAGGAGATCAGGATGAGTTGTACTTTGAGATGTAATTAGTTAGCTTAGTTAACTGAGTTAAGTCCAGTTAGATTAGTTCTGATAGTTTGTGGAACTGATTGTGAGTTTAGTTATTTAATGCATGAATGCATGTAACTAGTGTACTTCAGATAACTGAATATTCTCTCATAAATAACTAATGCATGTCAGTTCAGTCAGAGACCTAGTTGAGATCAGAGGATGGGACAATGTACTATCAGTTGTAGGACTATTCCATTGAGGATATCTCTTGCATGCAGAAGGAATTCATTCCTTAAGGATTGCACAGTTATTTCTGAGTTTGGTGAGTTGTGTGAGAGGTGAATTCACACAAGTGGCAGTCAGAGGACCCAGGAGAAACTGTGTAAGGAAATATGAGGCTTGGAGGACTGGAGGAAGGAATCTGTTGTGTCTATTTAGTCTATGAGCAGCATTGAGGGATTGTATTGAGAGTTGGATAGGTTGTTAACTAAATCTTTGTGTAATCTGGAGATATTTCCACTTGTATGATAATATATATAGTAGGTTTTTAGCTGAGGATTTCCCCAGAGTATTCTTCTATGTTCATGTGTGATTGATTTTTCATTCTCTATTATATGTGTTTTAATTTATCTTGCTCAAAATTGATTAAGCCTCCACAATTTTGTTTGTGGAAGTAGATCAAGTATTTTTCTATAGTATATTGCATTCTCAGGTGATCTATAGTGAGAATTTCTACATGGTATTAGAGCATAGGTGATCAAAGCGGAGAACAATATAAAAAGAAGGAAGAAGTTCAAAGTTTGAAGTTCCTAATTATAGAAATCAAATTTTTATCACATCTCAAATTTCACCAATGGCGTTTAACGGTTTGATACTCGAGCATGCCCTGGATGGCAGCCTAAATTATATAGCCTAGAAGGACCTCATGGGAGCGTTATTAGAGGACAACGGTTTGAAGGAATTCATTGATCAAGAAGTCCCTAAGCCAGCAACTGTTAGTGCCCAAGAATTGGCAGAATGGAAGAAATGTGTGCCTAGAGCGAGGAGGATTCTTCTGGAGGGAGTTCGAGACCACATTGTGTCAAGTTTGCATGGGAAGGAGACACCAATTTCAATGTGGAAAACATTGAAGGATAAATATCAAAACAACAGCGATTAGAGGAAGCTTGTGCTAAAAGACAAGCTACGAAAAATCAATTGTGAAAAGGGTGACATGATCTCTACATATCTGAACAAGCTCACCACCTGTAGGGATGAGCTTGGAAGTGTAGGAATCATGACAACTGATGATGATATGGTGAGTCTTGCTCTCCTCGATCTTCCTAAGAGCTGCAATAGCTACCAAGACTCAGTAAATGAGAGAGAGAAACTGCCAGATTGGGAACAACTATGGTCGGATCTGATGCAAGAGGAGATAAGGAGAAGCACCAGTGATGGTTCTTCATCAAACATGATGTTGAAGAAAAACTAGCCTTACCAGGTAAGGTGAGGAAAGGGAAAGGGAAGGCTTCCCATTCCAAATCGAGTTCTTCCCATGGCGGGAAGAATATTGACAAATTGAAAGTGCGATGCTTTCATTGTCATGAGGTGGTCAATTATGCTACGAATTATCCATAAGAGAAATCCAACAAGGGATCCTCGGAAGGATTAGATGGTGAGGCACTGGCCTCACAGTTCGAATTGGTTTTCACCCTCATCACATCCATGGTTTCATTGATGGTGGGTTTTGTTTGGTACCTGGATAGTGGAGCCTCATTCCACATGACTGGCGACAAGAATCTATTTAGTACCTTGGAGGAGAAGGACCTCCAGATGCACATAGAGATGGGCGATGATTGAAAGTACCGTGTTTTAGGTGAAGCCACGTTTTTGTTTCATAGGGAGCATGGGGCTCCTCTCACCATCACTGATGTAAAGTATGTGCCTAGACTGAAGAAGGACCTGGTGTCCATCACAATGTTATTAGACAAAGGCTCTAATGTAGTCTTTAGTAAAGGAAAGGCATTCCTAAGGCACATCAGCACTAGACGGACCAAGAGGATTGGGGTTCGAGTAATGAATCTCTACAAGATGGAGGTAGATGAATGTGATTCATTGAGTTCCAAAGAAGAGTTGGTGCAAAGCCAAGATATTGGTTAGCTATGGCATAAAAGATTAGGCCACTTGCACCATGGGGCCTTGAAGATCATGCAGCAGATTTCTACCGGACTTCCCAAGGGTAAACTGGAGAAAGTGGATACATGCAAATGTTGTACCTTGGGTAAGTATGCAAAATCTTCCTTTCAGGATTGAGATAGTCGAGCTGGAGAAATCTTGGAGCAAGTTCATACAGATGTGTGTGGACCATTCTTGACATCCTCCACCATTAAACAAAGCCACTATGTTATTTTCATTAATGATTTTTCTCATAGATGTTGGATCTACTTCATGCAGAAGAAGGATCAAACCTTCTCAAGGCTTTGTGAGTTCAAAGCCTTGGTTGAGAAAGAATCTGGAGAGAAAATAAGGGCCTTGTGAAGCGACAATGGTGGAGAGTATGTCTCTCAACAGTATAAGGACTTCTTTGCAGCAGAAGGAATTAAATGGGAGTTGACGACACCCCATAACCCAATCAGAATGGGGTGGCTGAAAGGAATAATAGAACGATTGTGGGAGCAGCTCGATTGATGTTGCATGACCAAGGCCTACCACTTCATTTGTGGGCTGAGGCATGCACTACAATAGTATACTTGCAAAATAGAAGCCCACATCGTATACTGGGAATGAAGACACTAGAGGAGGCTTTCTTTGGGAAGAGACCAGATGTGAGTCACTTCAGGATCTTTGTCTCATCAATATTTTTCCATGTGACCAAAGATGGTCGGAAGAAGCTAGAGCCAACAACTGAGTTGGGGATACTTGTGGGGTACACTAATACACAACACGACTATCAGGTGTTCTTGCCTACCAGTCAGAGGATAGTGGTACACAGAGATCTGAAATTCGACGAGCAAAAGGCCATGTGAGTTTCCCTTGAGAGGGAGCTCAAGCTGCATGTAGAGGAGGAACTTTTGGTTCCTAAGGGGGAGCAGGCTCAGACTGATGCGGAGCAGCCGCATGTGGAGGATCCAGGAGTGGAGACATCCACTCATGCAAAGTATTCCAGATATGGGCAAAAGCGCTCAAGGGAATCTGACAAATTGATGATGGATGCGAGAGAGAATGTGGGACAACCATCTTCTCAGTGCAGATAGAGGAGGTCACCTAAGCGGTACACTGGTTACATGGACTTGGTTGGGGAATGTATAGAGTCTGAAGCATATTCCTTCGAGGAAGCAGTGCAACAACCAGTTCGGGTTGATGTTATGGTGGAGGAGTATGACTCCATAGTTCGAAACAATCTTTGGGATGTCGTTCCAAGACCAGAGAACAAGTTAGTAGTGTGTTCCCGATGGCTTTACAAGGTAAAGCAAGTAGTTGATGGTAGTGTGGAGAAATATAAGGCAAGGTTTGTTGCCCGTGGTTTCTCACAAGTCGAGGGGATCGACCAGGATGAGACTTTTGCTCCTGTAGCAAGGTAATCATCTATCATATCGATGTTGGCACTATCAGCACAGATGGGTTGGAAGATCCATTAGATGGATGTGAACACTGCATTCCTCAATGGAAAGATTGAGGAAGAGGTGTAGATAGAGCAACCGAAAGGATTTGAGACCTTCAATCGTGAGTCGCATGTGTGCCAACTCAAGAGAGCTTTGTATGGGCTATAGCAATCACCTCATGCTTGGTACACCAAGATCGATAGCTATTTCATCGAGTTGGGCTTCACAAAGAGTGAAGCAAATGTGAGCCTTGACAACATCATGGTAGAAGGTAAGCCATTGATCATTGTTCTTTATGTTGATGATTAGTTGATCAAGTCTTGCAAGGAGGACCTTGCAAGGGAGTTCGAGATGAAAGACATGGGTCTCATGTACTACTTTCTAGGTATGGATGTGTAGCAGAAGGATGGGGAAGTGTTTGTGTCTCAAGGCAAGTATGCCAATGAGATACTCAGGAGATTCCACATCGAGAAGTGTAAGCCAATGCAGACTCCTCTAGAAAATAACTGGAGGAAGGAGGATGCTAATTTAGGTGAGGTAGTAGTTGCTACTATTTATCGGCAGCTTATGGGTTCATTGATGTATTTATTGAACACACGATTGGATTTGTGCTTTGTGGTAAACAAGCTGAGTCAAGTTATGGTTCAGCCTACCAAGTTGTTTTGGAAGGCAGTGAAGCATGTGCTGAGATACCTTAGAGGCACATATTAGTATGGATTATGGTATAGACGAAAAGAGGGAGTGAAGCTTCAGGGCTTCAGAGATGTAGATTAGGCAGGGAGTCCATGAGATCAAAAGAGAACTTCAGGAGGAATTTTCAACCTTGGTTCAGCTGTAGTTTCTTGGTTCAACAGACAACAGAGGTTAGTTTCACTTAACTCAGTAGATGTTGAATACATGGCTGCCAGTCAGGCAGTATGTGAGGCCATTTGGGTGCGGAATATTCTAGTTGGATTGTTTGATCAGACGATGGATCCAACTATGATCTATTGCAATAATTAGAGTTGTATAAAACTCTCTGAGAATCCATTATTTCACCATAGGTCCAAGCACATCGGTATCCGGTATCATCATCTTCGAGACTATGTGGTGAAGAGGATCATGTTGTTGCTGTATGTTTTGACTGAGGAGCACGATGCAAATATTTTGACTAAGACATTGTCAAAATGCAAATTCGAGTTCCACAGTGACACGATTGGGGTGACAAATAATCCCTTTCTTGTTGAGAGCAAGTGTTCAAAATAGCAACAAGAAATGCTAAATATGGAAGGGCTAAAAATAACATTTCTATAAATAGCATTTTGGGATACATTCCAATTTTAGTTAGTCCCTGAACTAAAATTCAAATTTGATCTTAGCAGCCATTTGAAAAATAATTAATTAATTCATCTTGAGTTAATTAGTTGGAGAAAATAAAGAATGAAGTTTATGTGAAGACATGCAAGAGCTATCCCTTTGATTGAGGAAGTTATCCCTTAATGAAGGAGATCATGAGAAGTTGTACATCAAGTTGTAATTAGTTAGCTCAGTTAACTGAGTTAAGTCCAACTAGATTAGTTCCAACAGTTTGTGGAACTGATTGTGAGTTCAGTTAGTTAATGCATGCATGCATGTAACTAGTGTACTTTAGATAACTGAATATTCTCTCATAAATAACTCATGCATGTCAGTTCAGTTAGAGACGCAATTGAGATTAGAGGATGGGACAGTGTGCTATCAGTTGCAGGAATATTCCATTGAGGATATCTCTTGCATGTAGAAGGAATTTAGTCCTTGAGGATTGCGCAGTTATTTTTAAGTTTGGTGATTTGTGTAAGAGGTGAATTCACATAGGTGGCAACTAGAGGACCGAGGAGAAACTACATAAGGAAATAGGAGGCTTGGAGTACTAGAGGAAGGAATATGTTATGTTTCTTCAGTCGATGAGCATCATTGAGGTATTGTACTAAGAGCTGGATAGCTTGTGAGCTAAAGCTTTGTGTAATATGGAGATATTTCCACTTGTATGATAATACAGATAGCGGGGTTTTTAGCTGAGGCTTTCCCTAGAGTATTCTTCTGCGTTCATGTGTGATTGGTTTCTCATTCTCTGTTGTATTTGTTCTAATTGATCTTTCTAAAAATCGATTAAGCTTCCGCAAGTTTTTTTATATAAATAGATCAACTATTTTGCTTTAGTATATTGCATTATCGGTTGATCTATGGTGAGAATTTCTACACCAAGTTAAATAGAGCCAACTAGGTGCAACCAAAATCAACCATATAGACAGCCATGTCAACCACACTAAAGAAAAGATAACAGCAAATAATAGATGTCAATTGAACTCAACCTCGTCAACCACATTTAGAGATGACTAAAAAAGATTAATTAATATCCAACATTGTCATCTAAGTCATCATAATAAAGCAAAGTATAGCCAAGACAACCCTACTTAACCATGATTTGAAATTAGTAATAGTGAAACTCAAACACACCTTGCAAAGTCAAAAACATGGAACCAAATCAACAAAGCCAATGAAAAAGAACCTCAATCAAATAATTCAGTGATGACTCACCCTAGTGAACCATACTTAGAAATGCCAACCAAAGTAAGCTAAGATAAATGATGGTCATCCAAGCCTACCATAGGTAGCCAAATCAACTACAGTCAAATATGTACTTAACATTTCAATAATAAAAATTAGTCAACATTCTCTTCAAATTTAAAAGCTTGTATTATTTTTTTTAGTCACATTTATTTGCAATGCCACATAAGTCAACTAATTTAAAAATATAAGAAAAAATATCCAATCCTTTTGCAACTATTAGTATATGACAAAGCCCTCGAATAGAGTTACAATGTGATATAACTCCTTGAGAAACCCTTTAACACCCCTCTCATAATGAAACATAATCCTTATCAAATGCCATAATACAACAAAACCATGGAGGAATGTCAAGACATGACATAATCTAACTACAATTAGTGAAACCAACATTAGTCAACTAGATGAAACCAATCTCACCACTATCAACCATAGTCAACCAAACATAGTAAGAGTTAAACATAGTCAGCCATAGTGAGCCAAGTCAATGAAGGTTTCCCAATTGAATCAACAATAGTGAACTAATGTCAACTATTTTTTATCAAGGTCAACTAAAATGGACACAGTTAATTGTATTCAACCATACTCAAAAAATGTTAACTACCATCAACAATAGTTAGTTAATTCAACCAAATACAACAAAAGTAAACTATAGCCAAGAAAAGTTAACCAAAAATCAAATTAACCTTCGCTCAGCAAAATCATTGCATCAAGCGTAGAAGGTGGTTTGTAATTGACTAATGAGGAGATGTTGTCACGTAACTTTATGTTACATTATGTGAAAATAAAATAAAATAAAATAAAAAATAAATAACTATATACATAAGTAAGTGCATGAAAATATTTAAAAGATTAAGTACATATCCAACTTAAACCTAGATTTTTCAAACACTAAAGCTTTTAATGTTTCTTTATTATTTACTATGAAAGAATTAATACATGATATGGAATTATATGATAAAAAAATTACACAGTAAAAAATTTGACCCTCTTAGCACTCATAGATTTAGGTTTAAGATGAATATATGCTAGTGCATAGTGTGCCATGTTGTCTGAGATGGACTATAGTGGACCATAGTCAATGGTAGTCATCCAAATCTAAACAACAATGAACTGAGTCAACCAAAGCCAATCATAATCAATTAAAATTAGCCATATTAATATATAATCAAGCATTGTCAAAACAAAAAAGCCAAAATCAACAACTTTAAACAAATCAACTGTAGTTATAACCCCAAATAACTATAATAAACTAAAACTTATCATAATAAAGAAAAAGCACACATTAATAAGTAAAATCACCCTAATCGACTATATCCATTAAAATCAAACATGCAATATTCATTAAAATCAAACCTGCCACGTCGACATAATACAGTAAACTCATATCAATTAAAGTTAGCCAAAATTCTAAAGTCATTTGAAAGAAACCAACTAAACAACTACGAGAATCCTTAATCATAATATTTTGATCTTGGAAAGGAGAAGCTCATGATTCCTACAGTATTGGCCGCCTGCAACCTACAAGTCACAGAGGTGAGTAATGGCACATCAATTCAAATCGTTGGACGCGTGACGGTGACTTCAAATAATTTCCCAACCATAAATTATTTCTAACAAATTGGCTGAAATCATAATCCATTAAGAGAGTAACAAAGTGGGCCGGCCTTCTACTGTTGTTGAACAAATATATTCCAAGCTAAAGTGTAAGTGTAGGCGGTTGAACCAATATATTTCAAACCATCTTTTCCACTTTTGTTTGATGTAAACTATCTGCAATAGGATCTCCTCGTCGTGGCCACTTAGAAGCACACGAGATATGTGCACTTAGTTGGAAATGAAATGTGTTGGATTTCTGACTCGAAGGGTGTAGGAATAAAATTTCGTATTGGCAAATCAAGAATAAATAATTTCACGATGCAATATATCGAGTAATGTGAAGATTACATGTTTGATGTCGAGTAATGTGAAGATGCAGGATAAAAGCTCCATAACATGTTCGTCCAGTAGGTAAGAAGATTGGTTTTAATTAAAATTTGTCCTCACTTGGAAAAGGTTGGCTTGAATTTGTAGAGGTGGGGCTGGGATAAGAGTGGCATTAAAGAGAAATAGATGATTTTGCAGACTAGGAAAAGATTTTTAAGGGTGAATGAGACTATGTTAAGAAAGATGCTCAATTATAAAGTTGATTTTGTTGATTTTGTTTAAATGTAAAAATGAAACGTTAAAAATGTGTATATGGAATTTTTTAATAATTGTTATTAGGAGTTAGTATATCATTTTGAGTATTATTTTGTACTTTTGTATTTTATTTTGTATGAGATTGTTCTTTTACTTGAGCGATTTATTGCAAGAATTTGGTATGGTCAAAATTAGACAATGGCTTTATCAACATTTTCATGTACTTTGGAACTTTTGGCCTTAAATTTGGTTTGTACTTTAGAAGAACTTTTTGGCAATTGGAATTTTTGGAAATAGATGTGATTAAAAGAAATTTGAAGGTGGAATTTTGGGTAAGTAGGAGAGTGAGAATTGGACCAAGGAAAAGAATATGATGTAGAAAGGTTGTAAATCAAGTATTATGAGAATGTAGGGAAATTGAAAAATTAGAAATAAGAGACGGTATTCAAGAACCATAATCTTGTAGTTTCATCCATAAGATACCGAGGAGAAAGAAGCGAAATAGGAAGGGGATATTGCAACCCAATTAGTTAGACTAAAGAGTAAAGGTAAAGGTAGATTGGATCAGTGACATCAAGACATATCTTTAGTACCTAAACATATAAAGCATAAATTAGATAATGTTCGCAATTATTATCTAAATTGATCACATTCCCATTTAGTTAGATTTGTAGGTCATGGGTAAGTTCCCCACAATAAGGATAAACAAAGGACTTAAGTGAGATCTTGTTCAAATTGAGAGAATAATTCCTTCCAAAAGATTATAGAAAAATATTTTTCTCATACATATAGAGTTGATGACAAGGAGACTCGAGACTCAATGTGCAAGAGCATAAAGATGAATTCAAAGGAAATTCCACTTAAACAAGCTATGATGAGGATGGGAACCAAAGAATATTGAGGTATATGAATCCATTGATGTTTGTAATCTAAGATGAGATGAACATGCACAAAATAAATATAGTTGAAGAAGATTATTAGTTGTAGTTGGAGTGAGAAAAAGGTTAGCAGACAAGAATCACAAAATAAATGTTGGTAAGGGAAGAGCTGAAATAGGTAGAAAGTTACAAGTTCAAAACAATACACAAAGGAGTAACATGAATAGAAGAATGACAACTTAGATGAAGTCATCACATTTGGTAGACGTAGAGACATGATTTGACATGGAGGTTGAGATAGAGGTTAAAATATTAGTGGCTATTAGAGAAATATTTATTTCTGCAAAATTGCAGATGATGGTGTTGGATTGTTTGAATGTACACATAAGAATGACAAGAAAATAAAGAAAGTTAAAGATTGATTATCACAAGGAAAGATATTATAGGATAATGTAGTAGTCACGACATTGTCAAAAGAAGGACACATATTTATGATGCATAGATAGAAGATTGCATCAATGAAAGAAAATATATGAAAATCAGATAAATGGTTAACCAGAAATATCTTCATATCTGAATGAAAACTTCGTGGTGAATGTTGTCAATTTTTTATTACATCTAATAGTACTATTATTATTGAGGTAATTGATATAATGGTAGAGAAGATGGAATTGATACAAGTAAAGCATCCTCATCCTCGTAAATTATTTTGGTTCCAATGATCGTAATTGAGTACCAAACCAAAATACTTTACAAATATAGTGAAGAAATGTTATGTGATATGATCCATAATGATGCATGTAATTTTCTATTAGAAATACCACAGTATTTTCATCTTCGTCTGAAGGAAAAATGGGAGGAATAATTATTTATGCCATCATAATTTCCTAAGAGAGGTTTCTTATATCTATCAAAGAGTTTTTTTCTAGAAGTTAAAGAGACAAAAGAGTCTTATGCAATGATCTCAAAGAAGGTGGAAAAAAAAAAAGAGACATAAGAGAGAGTGGCACATGAGAAAAAATGATACCTAAGGAGGTAAGTAATTTTTCAAACATGTTTCTAGACATTGCAAGTGATGACTTGGTAGATAAGATTCAATTGGGATGGAAGATTTTGCGTAAGGGAGACTATATTCCAAGTGTTATGCTTCAAATTCAAGTCATGCACAACATTACTTACTAAAAATTAAATAACATGATTGAAACCTTAATGGAACATCTTGTTGATAAGACTAATGAGGTAGATCAACTATCCATATGTTGCTCTAGCATTGATAACACCAAAGAAATATGGCAAGTGGAGAACATGCATTACATCAATAAAAATTAATAATATTGTTAATTACATGTTTTCATTATGATGAAAGGATGATTAATAGATATCTTAAGGGGAACAAGGTATTTCACCAATATTTCCTTAAAAAGTGGCTATGATAAGTATCAAGGAACCTAAACAGATTAGTGTATGATACAATTTAAATTTAATAATTGGTTGTATGAATGGTTGGTTATGACTCTTAGTTTGAATTAAGCATGAAGTATATTAATGAGCCTAGCCATAAAATGTTGCGAACTTATGCCAATAATTCATCATTTTATACTAATACATACAAAACATGTGGTTGTCTTTCCAATATTTTAATGAGAGAAAATTCACTTTCTTGATGTAAAAAATTTATACCATTGTGGTGTCTCTATACTCCATATATTTCCTTTTTATACCTTTGGAAACTTTACATATAAGATTACAATTATTGTCGTTCCCATATAATTTATGTACTTCATATCCTATGTGTAGTCTTTTGAGCCTGTTTAGCTTTAATGCTAGATTGTTTCAAATTTTCTTTTACGTGAAATCATAAGCTCAATAATGATAAATAATATTCCAGGTCTACAATTTTGCAAGTTAATATGTTCTCTATAGATGAATGATAGTTTATTCTAGATTCTCAAATTGGTTAGATTCTATAAAATGGGATTTCTGTATTGAAGCGATTTCGAGGCATTAGAAGGCACGAGGAAATATTATTTACCCAAGAAGAGCACAATTATATGTCTCACATAGAGGTTTTCAAAATATATGAAAAAGCCTTTATTTCAAAACTTATTAAGCAATTTATTTATAATATGATGTCATTATACGCTACCTCCAACACTTTTTATGTATTGAACATGAGTGGGTTCCTTGGGGGATTGCGACCTCAAGATGATATCATCATCAAATCATTCTTCCATGTCTATTTTAATGATAGATTCTTGTAAGGATGTGAATTTTTTAGACCTGAAATAGATATCACTAGTAGTACATGCATGAACAACATTGGCATGAAGTGAACCCATGAAAATTTAGATACTTCAATAGTATAAAACATTTAAGCTTGAATATGCCATGAGAAAAAATATAAAACACTCGAGCTTGAATATGCCTGGACAATTATGATATACGGTAAAATACAATATCTAGGGAATTTCAAAAAATTACTATTGACATATTATCAAAATAAATTAAATATATTTTGATTTTGCATCCATTTGAATTTATAAAAATAAAGAAATAATTTTTTTTAAATAAATAGTTAGTAAATTTATAAATTAGAAAATTATTATTATTAAGGAAATCGACATTAATATAGCTTCTCACAAATTTTTAAATAGAAGTGTTTTTTTTACAATTATTTTTATTCATGTTTATATGCAAACTTTGAAATTTCAATTTTTCTAAAGGTTGAAATACATAATTTTTAAGATATATCATATGATTTCTTTTTGTATGTTTTAAATTAAGAAAAGAAAAGTGCACGCTTTTGAGAAATAAATAGTTAAAAATATATAATGAAAATAAATGTCATTTAAAACAGAATTCAACATTAATTTTACTAGTATTAAGTCCTCTAACTAATACATTATATTCATAGGGTTTTGGATCCCTTGAAATTATAGTTTCATAGAATACCTACAAAATTGGGTAGTGAATTAACATCCAGAACTGTGAAATTGTCTTTATCCTTTATCAACAATTTAACATGTTTTAGTCGAGGGATTGGAAAGGGTTTTATTACCCTTTTACCAAGGGATTAAAAAAATCTAATAAAAATTTAGGTAAGGGTCATTCTAGATTCAACATGTTAATTTTTTACCCTTAATCAAATGCGAAAATCCTTAAATGACCATCTTGTTGATGGGGAAAATGACATTTTATGCATTTGGTGTACAACTAAAATAAGTGGGAATTTTTGTTAACCAAAGGAATGCAAAAAGTGTCAATTTCATGGTTATTTACCTTTATATATTAGAAACCTTTCTCTTCCATTGCATTCAATGGAACGTTTGGAAAAATCATCCGCTAATGATCTTCAATGTTCAATGTTTTCCCTCAAACCATTTTTCATAAAGTTTGTTTTTAGAAGGGACATAGAACTACTATATGTTGCATTAACATAGTCTCTATCGACGCCCTCAAATAACCCGAATTGCTAATAGCTATGACATCCCCATCCTGTAAGTTTTTTAAAATACTTATCAACACCAACTTATTATTTTTTTGTAATTTATATCTTGGATGTAGTTCACACCTAGGGATGCTTTTATATTATTTGATTGGTATTCTTGAGCAACTCTATTGCTTGAGGTGCACTTTAATAGTGGTTACTTTATTTGATTAATTAATACCATGTGATGAGCTTCATTATTGGTTCCTTAGGTTCTCTTACTTCAAGCATATTTGATTCCATGTGTAAAGTGTGATTAATTAATCTTGCTTAAGTATTACAGGTTGTTGTTTGCATTTTGCTACTAATGTGTATAGAAATTCCTTAGTTTTCTTGAAAACTGCACAAGACAAAGGGACTGTTGTCTGAGATATCTTGCCTTAAAATCTTCCAGGCAATGGATTGAACAAGCAATCAAAATTCCCTAGACCTAATGTAATATATTACTTTCATTCAATGGAAATGGAAAAGATGATGACATAAATTATTACCATCACATGACAATGCAAGTTCCAGATCCACTCTAGTATATGAAATTATTTCTCCTACTTAGAGATCGAATTCTAGCTCCTTGATCCAATTACGTATACAAACTAACAAGTACAATTTCTTTACCTCCAGGAAAGGTAAGTTATGCTAAAAATTGATCTAATCACAAAAAATACTTTATGATCTCATGAAGACACATCATGTAGTTCGGGAAACTACATTGATATTCTATATCAGGTATGAATACAATAGTAGAGATATAATTCTTGGTTTACATTACTCTCCTTTCATCACTTTCCCCTTGTCCTCCACTGGCTTATTCACAACATTGTCTCATTCACGAAGAATGAGAAGACTCTCTAGTAATATTTCTCTAGCATAACTAGATATTTCCTCACTTCCACCCTGTTGTGTGTGGAGCATGATTGTTCAGAGGTCTTTGTTTCAGTCGGATGTATACCCCAGGAACTTTTGTACACCCCTCCACGCGGGGGGGTGCGGGGGGGACTTGTCCCCTCGTGGGGGTCCGTCGATGCCCCCCAGCTGGGGGGTCCGAGGGCCAGCAGTCCCCCGACGGGGGCTTGAGGGCAGCGCCCCCAAAGCTAAAAACAGATGTAAATTTGCCTTGTAAAAGTATAGTAATTTCTAGTCAATTTGGGCCGTTCATTAGGCGGATGATCTGACGATAGAACTTATGTTTAGTTTAGGGTTTTTTGCCCTATAAGGCAACCCCTCTCTTTGTATGAGGGCATTGTATTTGAGGCTGTGAGATATATGTGTATTCGGTGTGAGTGAGAAATAGAGAGGTGAGACTGTGCGAGAAAATAGAGGATATTACATCGGATTTGCTGTAGGTTGCGTCTCTTCATTTTGCTGGATAATAGAAAGGAAGGACTAGCTGTTAGAGGTGGACGTAGCCCAAACTGGGTGAACCACGTATATCTATGTCTCTCCTGTTTTGTGTGTTTTCTGTGTTTATATTTCTGCAATATTTTATGTGTTCCATTGCTTCGTAATGTTTAAATTTTCTAACACACCCTTGAGAGGGTCTCAAAATAAATTCCATTCCTAGATATGGGAGGATGTATTTGGACACTTAGATCTAAGAGAGGTTACAAAAGTTACTCAATTATTGACCTAGAGCAAACTCATGGAATCCTAGGTCGATTTGATCCTCACGGGAAGGCTAATCTCTAGAAAATATATGCTATATCACTCCCTAAAAGAAAAAAACTTGTGTACTAAGTAACAGGTAGTATATTAGCATGAGAGTTATAATATACAAGATGATATTATTTTGTGATCAATGGACCACCTAAGTAGGAACATATAAATCTGAACAAGGGTGCATTAAATACAACAACTAAATGTATTTTATGTATGGTTTCTCTTACTCAAGTGGAGTGGGAAATAGTTTTATAATAGATTCCCACTAATGCACGAGGTTAGAAAATAAATGGATGGAAAAAAATCGTTATAATTAGGTATCAAAATGGGAAGAAGGAGTCAAGATCAAGAGACCATATCGAAGAAACTATGATATCCAAGTACCACTAATAAAATTATTATCACCAAGGTGGTAAGACCTTATGAGCCTTGGTATTACAACAAAAATGGTGCAACTCCCAAGACTACCAACTTAAATTATCAACTTGGGTTTCAGACAAACTTAAGAGGGCCTGACATTGTATGTTCAATAGAAACCTTCTTCTTCCTAGTCTGAATATCCTTGATGAAAGTGAAAGAAATAAATTAAACAAATTCAATTGAGAAAATATATACGTAAGCTGAAATCCTAAGTTCCAAAAGGTAAATAACAAGAAGCAAATAGATTCTACTTTTACTAGAAAGTAAATATATACTAATTGCAGAAATAAACATTCTAAAGGTAGGAAACACAAGAGCTAAATGGCAACCTAAATAATCCTCAACTCAACCAAAGTTGTCTTAGAGAATTCATAGGCTATAAATATTTTGATACCATGAATTTGGAGTGAAAATGGGCAAGGAAGATCTCGAAAACAAACCACTACAGGATTGTTATAGTATTCTTCTTTCTCTAGTTAACTTGCCAAATGCCTAAAAAAATAAAATTTGAATGAGATGGGGTGAATTTTTTCTTAATTTTGGATTCCTAGGACTCCAATCCAATTAGAAAAACTCAAAAATAACCTTGTTAACTTATGCCAAAAATTAGCATAAAATTACTACTCTAAAAACCAGAAATTCTAGAATTAGTGAGCTAGTTAACTTGCCAAATGCCTAACCTGATCAAGTGAAAATTGTATGGGGTAATTTTTCTTTATTAAGTAGAATGCTTTTAGGACTAAATAAAAGTGGAATCACTAAAAATACCCTTGTTAACATGTCCAAAAAAATAGCAAAAAATTACTATTGTTTCGTTACATGATTGTTGGGAATGATTGTCTATCTACTTTATTAACCAAAGAAATGTTCATCCTAAGTATATGAATGCATTTTATTTATTTTTATGGTATTATGATAACTGTGGAGTGCCCATAGGTGGTTAGGAGTGTTGTGGGAACATCAAAATTCATTTGGAGGCTTTTTTTGTAGTACTACAGGATCGATACAAAGCGCTACATGATTGCCCTATTTTTCCATATTATTGAATCTGTGAGAATCGTTAGGGTGGTAAGGGAAATATGAAGGTAGGGAAAGGTATTGGAGGGTAAATGAAGGTTATATGAGACCTATTCCAAACACAATACCCTTCAGGGACCCATGTTGCGCACAAAAAACCAATGTACGCAATGGCCTTCAATAACCCAAAAATGTTCTCTCGGTGAATAATTATTTGAGGGAGTTGTTGAGGTTGAAGAAAGGAATATATTCGTGGGATGAGGTGTGAATGAAACTACAAACCTTTTATATCAATAATAGTACCTTCGCACCACATAAAGTTACACAACTTTGTTAAATACCAAAGCATCTTATTAATGTAATTTGTAGAAAATTAAAAAGGCAGAGAAAAGATGAGTTGAAGTTGATTAAATATTTGACTACTACATTTAAAGTCAGTAAATCTTGTAGTTCTTACAAATTACCATCAACCACAAGATATTATGCTTCATATGCTTAATAAAAACCACTAAACCATTTCCCAATTTGCAGGAAATAGAGATGCAAAAAGGAGGCTAATCTGAAATCTAACTATTGCAGAAAGAAAGTAACTATATCTTTTGGATTTCCGGCACAATATACACAAACACAATTCCCATAAGAGAGGTGATTGATAGACCTGCACCAAAATTTTGTTATAAATAATTTCTTCTAGAACAAAATGAAATACTGCTAGGAAAGGAGATGCATGATTAAAATACACAAACGATAGAGACTAGAGCTTATGGGTTCGACCCTAACCTAAGAGGACTCAACCCTCTAAATATGGATCATACTGAAAATATGATGGTTTTCATTCACTATCAAAATAGTTCATACATAAAAAAATAATAAGCAAAGTATTCTGCTACTCCTCAAAGTCTCTTCTCCACTAATTCGAACTCCTTCTTTGCGTTACTAGGCCCCTTTATTTATACAAAAATATTTGAGGGTCAAAATCCTTGAAGAGGGGGATAGTTTGCCTCCAATTCCATAACAATGTGGATCTAGTTCTCTGATTGGTTTCGAATGCCAAGGAGGATAGATCTTATGTAAGCTAGGAAACCTCAAGATCTTATTTTATGAAGAAACACATCCCTACATTTTCTCGATCAATGGATCTCCAAAATATGTTCAATATCTTCATAATGTTCCATTCAATTATTGGAAAGGATAAAGTCCCTAGATTCTCTCATTTTGTAGATCTTTTAGATTTCAATCGATATTCTCTCAATATTTTGCAAAAACTAATAATATTAGGAACATAATAAGAAGGAGGAAATTGAATTCCTATGGACACATTAATACGATGAATTAACTCTATAATGTGCAGGTAAAGGGGTTAAATAATTTTTTAGGTGTCTAGGAAATACCAAATATGCCTTATAAAATATCCAATTATGGGTCCAATCATCTACCCCCTACTAAGATTGTTCCACACCCATGGGAAACTAAATCCTTTTACTTTTCCTCCACATGCCTCTATTAATATGGTGTCATTCGCTAGCTTATTCCTCTCTCTGTATATTGTTCTAATCCATGTTCTTCTTACTACTCCATTATCTGCACATTCGTTTCTTTCTGCACACCAGAACATCCTATTCTAATGATTTCCTCTATTCTTTGAAGTTGTGGGTAGATTTAGCCTCTTATAGCACCCTATCCAAAATATTATACCTTCTTATGTAGAATCCTGAAGAACTGAAATTTGACTAAAAAGAAGGCTTTCTTGGCACTCATTGCCTCATTTCTTAACCCTTTTTCCTAGTTCACTTATGTGGGTAAGGTAGTGATCTTGCTTATGTCATTTTCATTGAAATGGATCTCCATTTCTCTTATTTTTGTTACAAACTCTTGGTCAAATTTTCAAATAATCGCATCCAGTTGTGAATTTGGAAAATGGTGACCACCTCACGGAATTGATGGATCCTTGAGGGATTTGTAGTTTCCCATAAATTAAAACCCCTTACCATTGCTCAAAAAGAACTCTGATAGGTCAAAAAAAGTGCTCGTTGGATTTGCTACATGATCTAGAAAATTCACCACTAGTGACAACATTATGGGCTCAGAGTGGTGTAAAGGGTTTTTCAAACTCTAGAGGTGAAGGATAAAACACAAAAAACCTTCTTCATAACATTATTCTCAAAATAATGGTTTGACTTCAACTCAAATTGTATGAAAGCAAAGATTGTTTTATATTAAAAACCCTTCATGTAGCTTTTTGTGCCAGAGAAAATACCAATGGGCACAACCTTCGCCTTCCAATTGTATATGCTTGATGTTTCCTTAATTCTGCACTTTTTCTCCTTCTTGTAACATTTCAGTCACTCCTGTATTACATTAATTCTCCTCCTTGATTTTAGGTGGCCAAGAATTAGATCTTTCTTGGTTGCCTATAGTGACCCCCAATACTTAGATACACATAAGAGAAATTACATATTACTTCATGGAATCCAAATGGTTTAATTTTCCTACCTTGCTTACTTTTGGAGCTATTTGATGGCACTTCAGAGCTGAATAGTGTTTGCAAGTTCTATTGGAGGTATGCTTCCTTCATTTATGGCTTCATGGAGATTTGTTTCTCTTGTAAATAAATGGAGGTGTGCTTCTTCATTTTTGGGTTATCTTTATGGTCAAGATAATGACGCCAAGGCCCTTTCTTCATGTAGGTTCTCTTTGTATAATATTTTATTTCTTGTTGGGTGATCAAGAATCCTGTAGTAGATGATAGGGGGTCCTGTAGCTGCTCTTGACTAAAGTAATGACCCTCTAATACCTTCATGTTGGTCTCCCTTTCAATATGGTGCTATATGACTAGATTCCTTCTTGTGGCAAACACATACACCCCTCTAAGGTCACAAAAATATTCATGAAATGCATTCGTAAGCTCTAATAATTCATGGTGAGCTCCTGGATAGGGACTAGAAACTATGTTGGTGGTGAAAATATGGAAGAAAGGGTGAAAATAGGTTCTTTTTTATGGACATAGATGAACTTTTGGATGGAGAAGATACAAAATGGTGTGGAGGATGGATTATGGACGTGTGGTAGACCTATTTTTTCATTCCTCCAAGGAAAACATAACATATTACCCCTATCTATTCTGATCAAAATCTTGTGGGAAATCTAAATCAATCTTGTAGCAGTTTTGGGACAATCCTATAGAATACTTGCTTAACCTATATATCTCAAATGGTGAATTAGATTCACCTAATTTTTTTTAGAAATATTTCCATCATCCTTATGCATATCCCCATACAACATCCTGGCTAATGGATGCACAAAGCTTGAGACAAATGAAAAATGGTGGTAGGTGATGGAGGCCAATATCTTGAAAAGTATGCACTGGAATCACCTCGATTTTTTTTCGCATGTCCGGATAATCCTTATGGGTATCCCCATTAAAAAATTTGAGCAATACATGCATGATTTTAGATATATGGTAAAATAATTAGGCCCTATGCTATTATCAATCTAGTAGCAACACTAAACTTTTCAGTAGCACTTCACGATAATGAGGAAAATGAATGGAAAGGCTTTAGACTGATGGGTGGATGTTGGAAATGGATGAGGGCGATGGATTGGCATGGCTGTGGTACTATTGGAGCATCTGGGAAAATGAGGTGAAAGCTTAAGTTTGATTTCCCTTAACTAGATTATTAATCAACTTTTTCTCATGGTGCTAACTTTGTAACAGCCTCCTTCCACACTCACCCAAGTTACTAACCCACTAGGGTGAACATATCAAAAAGAGTTAATATTATATGATACAACCTCATAGATCACCTTAACGAACTGGAATTGACAATCCAAAACCCTTAATGACTTCCCTATTAAGTGTTATAGGACCCCTAAGGGTTAAACCACCCTTCCAAGTGCTTAGACCCTTAATTAAACCTCTTTTTTCACTGCATTGATCTCCTGGAAGTTGGCACAAAACTGCCTAGTTTCGAATGAAGCCCTCCAGTTTCACGTGTGATATCTACAAAGAAGTGAATGTAGCCTTTGTCACCCAATTTTGTGCCTGTGACCGTGGGATTTAAGCTACTTTTTCAGGCTATGATGCACACCTCTACCCATAACTTAAAAAAACTTTCCAAAACCATGAGTGACACAAGGATAAATCCTTCCGTACAAATCTTAGACAAGAAATTATCCTAACAAGGACTAGCCGTGATAGATATTCCATCAAACATATCATGAGCATGAAATCTACAAGTCACAAATACACATCTCAACATAGGGGCCTGTAATTATCTGAAAATCATCAAGAAGGTCTAATGCCTTCTCATAATGGCTGCAATAACATTTTTTAGGTCATACATTTATCATTCAATCATTCATTAATCAAAACATGATAACATCCATGACCAAGATCTATTATAAAACAAGCTTTTAACCAGCAAAGAACCAGATTTATATGAATGATAGAACAACCATTAAAGCAACATAATAACAAGTAGAAATACTGATGAAATACAAGGGGAAAAGATCTCTTCTTAATATATGCAAAATCCAACCAAGCCATGGATTTCTATGTACCACCAAACCATATATTGGGCTAAACCAAATCTTTCTCTCAGCCAATCACCCTTTTGCCATATTCCAAGAATGAATGTGGGACTCACTGAGTCACAAGAAAACCAATCCAATTTTCCTCAGGCTTTATCACAATCCCCTCTAGGTTAGTAGACCCTAAATAAACATGGATACTACAATATTTCTCCACCTACACCATGAGGAATTTTTTTGCCTCCTACTCTCTAGGTTTTAGTGTATATCCCTCTATTCTCCAGTTGAGGATTCCTAGGCTTAATCGAGACTCCACCCTCCAAGATTTATCATATATCCCTCCATTAAATAATGGAGGATTTGTATTCCTCATCGAAAGAACACACCTCTAGTGTTGGGAAAGGGATCCCCCAAGGACATTTTTGGGGCTAAAAGCCCATATCTTGGGTCAAATTTTGTAATAAAGTTGTAAAGTCGCTATATTTTGTGGTTGCGGAGTGTGAAGGTGTCATGAGTCATAAAGGGTTGTTTTCCCTTATTTCGTAATGTAAAGTCAGTTGTAAATATTTACCCATGCTTCATGGACCATGGGTTTGTATAAAAAGAGCTAAGTAAGTAAGCTCTATGTAGTTGAAGTTTGGAAGAAAAAGAAATCTTGAGTGATGAGGAAGCCATTAGAACTCTAAGTTCTGAGTCTTAGTGTAGGTAGAGGCTTTGCAGCTAGGTGTGCAGAGGCCTAGGGTGGAAGTCTGCAACTGAGTCTATGGGCCCTTGCAACTGTGTGCATTGGGCGGATAGAGTTTGTAATCAATTGAAGATATTTATAAAGAGAAGCATTCTACAAATTCTGTGTCTTTGTTTCCTATTAATGTAATTTTTCATATTGTATATGGATTTTATTTACAATGCTTATGTGATGCATGAATTTATGTAATTACTTTGGTTAATTGAACACAAGTAAGAATATCTGTTTATGCAGTGCTAACTATGATCATTTAATAAGATAAGTAATGCACTTGAGATAACTAGGGAATCTGTGTAATATGTTGCCCTAGTAAATACCTAGACCGAAGGTTATGGCTACACGAATGTTAATCATACCCTTTCACAGAGGTACTAGAGAGAAGAATAAAGGGCCTATGCGAATGTTAATCATACCCTTTCACGGAGGTACTGAAGAGAAGAATAAAGGGCTCGAGAGACAGAGCCCTATAACTTAATGACTTGCGGAAAAGCAAGAACAAAAGAATAAACCAGCATCACGACCATCTCAAAGTGAAGAAACATGGTTCCAACATCCCCCCATACTACTTCAGGTGAGACTTTGGTCCGTTCTCTCTGGGATGATGCCAAAAGGGCCAGTAGTGTAGCGATTTGTTTGGCTAACTAACATTGAATCTGTGTCAGGCCCCGCGCAGCCAACAAATGGTTTCGTTGTCGAGATCAAAATTTGCATAAGATATGTGTGACGTTGTATCACTGGAATCTAACTAAGAAAGAGATCAGTGGTTGGTTGGGTAGGAATATCCACAAATCTGTGGTGCAAGAGAAAAAAAAAATCAGTGACTGACGAAGGACCAATGGCTAGACAAGTACCTACATACAGATATCCACGAGATTGTTTCTTTTTCCTTTCGGGTTGAGTTATACAACCGGATTACAAAACTAATGGATAGCCAAGGAAGGTGGAGACTCGATGGTCCTATTGTTTGGATCCCGGAGTTAGTACATACATTGAAGGCCTCTGAGGATAAGATTGATCGTGTTGTCAATCATTGGCTTGATGGCATCATAGGAGGATTTTTGATTGAATTTGTGGTCAATGCCTCAATTAGCTACAACGAGGTGGAGTGATGATTTTTGAAAGGCCCGCGAGGTAAGTACTTGAAGTCTTTGAATACCTAGATTAAGATGTTATTATGCAAAAAACGAGTTATGCAACTACCTTGATGTTCGAAGCTATGTGAAGTGGAAAGAATTATAGGAATGAAGCAAGAAGGGTCCCGAATATAGTCCATTGATTTCACCTCCATTGGGTGAGAAAGAGGGATTAATGCAAGCTTATCTGTGAAGTGTTATTCATTTAATAAGACAAGCATTCCGATGACTGCCACCTCCACTCACACCACCTCCAACTTCACCACCATCAGCTTTAACTTCTCCCATACCACCATTGCCACCACCGTAGTTCAGCATGGCAAATTTAGTGAAGTTGGCTTTGTTTAAAGGGTTGGGAAATGACGACCCGAAGCAGTTTTGGTTGGTCGTGAAATCTGTATGGGAAGTTCAAGGTGTCACAGATGATCACATGAAGAAGGCAACATTGATTAGTGCATTCCACGATTTCATGCTAAGCCGGTACATCAAGTACTCTAATGATAACCCAAATGCTAGGGTGGCAAACATCTAGACCTCACTGAATAAAGAATTCAGTATGCCTAAATCTAAGGCACAGTCGATCGTGGGGTTCAAGGAAATTCCAATGAAACTAGGTGAGACACCTTGGGAATTAGATCAGAGGTTGAAGTGTAAAATCCATGAAGCTAAGATGAACTTAACAGATGGACAACACTGCGAGTCATTTGTGGCTTCATTCCTCCCACATGTAAGGGTTGCACTGTCACAATAGAAGATAATGACTCAGGCAGAGGCCTTCGAGATTGCAATGAGATTGCATGAAACACTGATACAGGATCCAAATCTAGGGGTTTAGCACATCCATGCGCAGTTGCAAAATATTTGCCTTGAAATGCAATGTTTGAAGCGAGACAGAACAGTTCAACCAAAGGTTTGCAAAGAGTTATGGTGCTTGAAATGTAAAGGTGAGGGGCATGAAAAATACCATTGCCCAATCTTTTCAAATTATATTGTAGGAGGAGAACCGATGCCTTTGAGGTCAGAAGCTCAAGTAGGACCGAGCACACAACCTGCATTGTGGTGTGCTATATGTCAGGTAGTAGGAAAACATATGACAGATAACTGCCATTCACTGCAAAAGTTTGTACAAACACCACAACAACTATTCTACAACTTCTATACGTCGGTAGAACACGATGAGCACAACTGCAGAAGCTATGAATTGATTATGGATAGAACAACCCCCTATAGGGTTCAGGTAGAAACAATGCCCCCTGACCAGAGCACGGGGATGGCACAAACAGGCTTTCAGGGGTGCGGACAAGGCTGAGGTGGAGGAGGACCTGGTAGAGGTTGGGGATAGTGAATCTACTACGATTTCAGCAGACGAGGACACTACCCCCGCGATTGCACTAACCCAACATGTCCATCGTGCAAATATTTCACTCTATTTGATCATCAAAATAGAGGACTATCCTACACTGATAGTGAGGATACATGACAAGGGGGTGCTGCCACCTCAGATGACTCAGAACCTACAGATGATGAGGTCTAAGCCTTGCAAAGATCATCCACATGTGAATATAGTTCTCCAAAGTGGAATTGCAACAAGAGATGATAAGGGGAAATAGATCGAAGACATCGCATGGGTTTGCAAAGCTTCGACGAAGGATGCTGAATTTGATTCCGAGAGTGCACACAAAATGTTCATGGAACCAAGGAAGGGCTTCGCTGAGGCATCCATCTCTAGGAGCAAGGATATGATGAATCATTAAATCGACCCTTCCTTGCTTATGACCTTCCTAGAGACCTGCATGAAGTTGTTGCATGATAGAAAAGTTGTGAAGGGATTACAGGAGCTTATAAATAGATGTGTCAGAAACACTCTGGGTGAACCGCGCATGGTACAAAAGATCGGTAAGCATAAAACAAGGACATGAAAAGAGATGATATTGACCACGCAGATAGGAAAGTATGAAATGTATCAGGTTATTTTTGACCTGGGGTCAGATGTGAACGTCCTACCAAAACATACTTGGGAATAAATGGGAAGACTCATGTTGTAATGGTCTCCGATTCAGTTAAGGATGGAAAATCAGTAGAAGATCATCCCATGGGGCGGCTATAAGGGATGAATGTAGATATTAAAGGCACAAGAATTGGCTAACTTCGAAGTAATAGAAATTGTGGATGATAGCAACCCCTATCCTATGATCCTTGGCATCGATTAGACTACTGATATGAACAAGGTAATCAACCTAAAGAAGCAAAAGATTGTGCGATATGGAACTAGTCCACGACTATGAGAGTGATGACGTTTTGGACTCTATATAATATAATAGTGTGAGGCAAAGATTGGGTGAATCCAATAGCAGATGTATGAATTACATGGGATCACGAGAGTTCATGCATCTCAGAATCTAATGAAGAATTAGAGCGCTGGCAGAATTAGTTACATGAAGTAACCACACTGAGCTATAATATGATGACCCAGTTGCTATGTTATGTGTTGTCAGAGGTAAGAAATATGCCCACTTATGATGGCCTGAATGATGTAGATGTATTTTTGGACGAATATGAGAGAGAGGCACCAAAAAAGAAGCGCTTCCAAGATTGGAGTAAGCACTACGGGCTACGCATGCAAGGTGGTGGGGTACGCATAAGGGTAGATTTCATTATTAGTGCGAATGTAGGAGGATGATGAGAACATTCTTTGGGAAGTTGAATGTACAAATGATAGACAAGTATGACAGGAAGGACGATCTGCATGCACACTTAGCCAAATGGGCCGAGGCTTATGGAGCAAAGCCCGAACCTAAATGGGTGCACTTGTTCTGTCAAACCTTGGATGGCATCTCAGTGAACTAGTACTTGGAAACAAAGCTTCGCCATGGTATAGGTGAATGGGATATTCTGCATGAAGGATTCATAACGAAATTAAGCTTTGAATATGGTTTTGATTGTATTGATAAGGCGTTACAAGAAGTGAAAGCAACAATCTTGAAGATACCACAGGATCCTTTCGACCTGATTCAACCCGATTGGACTACTCAGATATGTCACGTGCTAGAATGCTATAACGTGACCACTGAAGAAGAAGATGAGGATTCGTGAAAGATTAACATCCCTAAAACAAAGGTCACCTCAAGGTTCAAGGACCGCATATTGAGAACCCTGATATAACCGCGCCACTGAAAATGAAACAGGTAAATATTGGTATGGAGGTAGAGCCCAAATTCTTGAAGATTGGAGATTACTGGGATGACGTGATAGTGGATAAGGTTGCTAAATTTCTCTGTGAATACCGGGATTTGTTCCCTACCAAGTTTACAGATCTAAAAGTGTTTCAGAGAATTTAACATCTACAGATAAACACTAATTCACTAGACTAGTAGTTGTGCCTAGAATAATAGTTTAAAGTGTTTTAGACTTTTCCTATAAAAAATAGATAAGATGAGAAGATAGAAGGCCTACCTGTAGTTTCGCTTTCCTCTCGTCTCCCTTGTATAGATTCTGTCACTCCTTCCTATACTTAATATTCTTGATAAGTACCTTGTAAAAACAATAGAAGACAAAAACCAATCAAAGCATATAATCCATTGAATATAAATGAAAGGAATCAAAAGAAATTAACACATATAAGCATTATGAAAGAACACAACATATGGAAAAAGGTTCAAATACTTTATTAGATAGAAGAAGTAATTATAACCATTAGTGTCTGATTCAAAGTCATTCCTCCAGCTTGGATCTTATCCACATCACATCAAAATGAATCACAAACTTGTAGCATCACAACACTTGCTTCAAAGCCAAATCTCATAGTAGCATTATCTCCTTACAATTCAACATAGTCCAGTGAGCCCCTGATCACTTAGATGAGTGATCAATTTATAGGAGGATGAAGGAGGTTTTGTCATTAATGGTGGCATTGAATGGCCTTCCAAACTTAGAATTAGTTCCATGGAAGAAGGGATGAGAGGATAGGATGAACCTTAACTCATTTCTCATTCATTTTCAAGGTGATAGGAGTAGATAACTGAGGGAAGCTTCTGGATGACTCCAAGAGATAAAAATATTCCCCACACCCCAATTGAATTTCTCTCAAATTCATCCAGCGCAACTGAAATAGGTATTAGGCACTCTAAAGAGCACCCTGACAGTGTATCTACCTGCACTGCAGAGCACCCTGGTAGTGTATATACCTGCATTGGTCGCTTTAGAGACCATTTCTGGATGTCTTAGGTAATGAAACTTTCTGGTAAGGAGGCATTCAAAAGGGTGACTTGTTTAGGGCATGTAGCAACTGAAATTAGGGTTTGATGAGCCCTAAAACAGTGATCTAGATGTTAGGATTTGATGTGCCCAAATGGGTCTGTAAAAGCTACCCCCTAAAGCATGAAGTCAGAAAAATGCCAATGTCAAATGAAATGCTTTACGATGTGATGAGGAGGTATCGAAGTGGAAGGTGCCCTGCATCAATTACAATACATATATCATGATTTTTTATTTTTACATGAACTGTTGAGGGAAGGCTTACCCATGCTCAGCTTATAAAGTTTCATTACATGTACATAAGCATTCATCTATAGATATAGACCCATGATCGGAATGACCATCAATGTAAAGCCATTGTACATTTGATTTAGTACTCCTGAAATCGTAGCCCTAATGGATGAAACTAGATCCAGGGTCTTATATCTTGTTCAATCATTTGCTCAAGTATGAGTCTAACCATGTGAATAGGTGATCTAAAGTCAAACATGGGAAGACACCATCTGATTACTAGGCAATGATGTAAATTGTTAACATATGCGAGAGAAATCACTGATATTGATAATGATCTTCAAGGTATCGCAGTACATTTTGCATGGTGTGAATGGATGATTTGATGTCGAACACCATAGACATTATTTTGGTCGAAAGTCGTTGATGTATGTCTATCGTCGAAAGCGAGAAACTTGCCATTGATGCATGCAAGCCTCAAGGTACTTAAAGGGTGTTTCTAAGTGAACTTCTTGGATAATGAGTTGATGCTGACAAGAAGTGACTCATTGCAGGAGGGCCTTGATGTATCCCACATCAATGACACGAAATTAGTTTAGTGATTGTAGAGATGGAATTTTACTGACGACACATGGTTTAGGAATGGCGGTCATGAAAATGAAGTATTATGGTATTGCAACAAATGGATTTTGACTAGATGACTTCTCTTGAACATGTCGGTGACATTAAAGTGAATTGGTATCATTGACTTGAAACCAAGGTAATGGATGGTGTGATATACCATAGGTATGATAACCATCAAGTAGATAACCCAACCCAAATAGTGACGAAGATGAAGTGAAATTTTCATGTTCAAGAGCGAGCTACTACCATAAAGTGGTTTTCCCTTTTTCCCATTTTCCCCAGTCATTGTTGACTAGTACCTCTTTATTTTTATCAAACTTGAGGAGGATAACATATGCTTGTTTTATAGTTTCACCCTTCAGGCGAATCCATCACTATTCAATGTTTTAACGAGTCTAGTGAAGGTGAAACTTGGTCTTGTGTAGATGGAAAATTTTGTCGCTATTTTGATGCTTTAATGAGTTTAACAACAAAGATAACTTGGTCCTTTTCATGTTTAGAGTGTTTCAAAAGGGACAAAAAGAAAAATCCACATGTTCTTTTTCATAAATTAACATCTCAAGTTCGAAAAAGCATAAAATAACACAAGACAGATGTCGTTTCCAATCCATTAACGAGTCGGAAAGGACAAGCACTTGACAATCGTTTCATGTTTAGAGAGTCTGAAAAGAGCTTAAAAGGAACTCCACTTTGAGGAACAAGTGGTATCTAGGATAGCAACTGGTTCCGGTGATGTTGGAACTTCTCAAAATATGTTGATTTATGTGAAGAGGCTGGCTAATAAGACCACTCATTGTAACTGTTCCTAAAAAAGTGTAAAATAACCAAGTGAAAGCATATGATCAGGAAAAGAGATGGTGGCGATTGGATGAAAACAACCAAGGCTCATATGACGAAAGAGGCTGATAGAATGGCAATCACGAGGTTTATAAAATGGAAATGGGTTCATTTTTACACAAGCTTGAACCATAGGGAACTATGCTTGGGTTTAGTTTCATGTTTACACAAGCTTGAAATGAAAAATTATGGTTGAGATTGGTTTACATGCCCCCAACGTGATGAAAGGGAGAGTCTCCTGTAACCAGATGGAAGTCGCTGTGATGAAGCAGGACGGTTATCCAACAGTTTTTGGCTTCGTTCAGATAGGGACAAAAGTGAATGCGATGATGCCCATCACATAACCTACAGGGAAACTTAACTTTACCATTAGGTGCATGCCCCCCAAGCTTCATTACATTCACTTAAGTAGACTACTCGTGGCTTTTAGGTGGATGGAATGAAGGTTTATATATGAGATCAAGTGAAAGACTCGACTAGGATTTTATGAGATCTAATCAAAGAATCGCCTTGGAACTTGTGACCTTGTTTCAGGGGACTTTGTTTCATTTTTTAAGACAAGGAATTCTACTAAGATTCCTTGTTTCATTTTTTAACGAGCTTGACACAAGACAAGGAACTATGCTCATACCCTTGGTTTCATTTTTTAACAAGGTTGACACAAGACAAGAAACTATCCTTATAGGACCTGATTCATTTTTTAATGAGGTTGACATAGTAAAAGAACTATCCTCATAGACCCTTGTTTAATTTTTAAATGACATTGAAACAAGACCCGAAACTATCCTCATAGACCCTTGTTTCATTTTTTAATGACGTTGACACAAGACCAAGAACTATGCTCATATTCCTCGTTTCATTTTTTAATGAGGTTGACACAAGACCAGGAACTATGCTCATGGACCTGTTTCATTTTCTAACGAGGTTGAAACAGTAAAATAACTATCCTCATAGACCCTTGTTCATGACTCATAAGAGGTCATGACTTTCAAGAGGTTCTCATTTGATGGGAGAACAATGCTCTAGAAAGAGAGATCTAGTTCCAATGCCCCTAGTACATAATGTACAACATCTTTGAATTGATCGTCAGTTGATGTAGGTATGGAATGGGTTGCCACATAATTAACTCATGGCGGGGATGATACCATTAGTAAAAAAGGACCATTTAGGGAATATGGTTGACTGGAAGCCATATTTAGACTGGGAAATGAAAGATGGTCAACGCTGACAATTCTGCCTTCATCCAAGAAACAAATCACTCGAAAGAGTGTTGAAACTATAGCTCCCATGCCATAAACATAGTCACGCTCAAGAAGTAAATTGTAATCTAAAGGGCCTGGGACTACCATCACATTTAGATAAATTATTTTTCCTCCCAATGTAATAGGTAACTGACAAAGAATCTCTAATAATTGTTTGGTTCTTCTATTAAAAGCCAATAGATTTTGGGTAATAGGCACAAGTCATGGCTAATCGAGTGCTTACCAAGCAGTTGAGGAAAGGATACTCACAGATGCACCTTCATAAGAAAGGCACATAAGAAGGAAGACAACATCCTACCAGTTGATTGGATGTGACCAAACTACTTGGAGGGGGTATCATAGAAACAAGAGCATTATTCCCTTGAGTTACGAGAACGGGAGGATTTTCCTCCTGTCTTGATGGAACATGAGGATTTCCCCCAAGTTCATTTGGATCTGAAGAAACAAAAAGAACCTGAGTGGTATTATATTCAATCTTTTCAAGAGAGGTATGATTCACTTTTAGAGAGAGTTGGTTTGACCAACAGTTGATTTTGGTTAGTCAATTCATCAACTAGTGAAGGATATTGGGAGAATTTCCCGCAAGTAGATGGAAGTCACTGTGGTGAAACAGGACGGTTATCCAACACTTTTCTGGGTTCATCCAAATAGGGACAAAGGTGAATGGGTTGATTCCCCTCACATAACCTACAGGGAAACTTAACTCTACCCTTCTTTCCATGAAATTTACTACCAATAGTCAATGGTGTGTCACCAGCATGATCTCCAAAAGTTGATGAGACAAGATGATGTGAACGAGAAGACCATTCCTCTAATATCTCAATAATATCTAGACAGTTTTGAAGAATATGGTCTCCCACACAAGGTTTTCATGGATATCGAACTTTGTGAGGCTTGACGGACAGTTTCTCATCAGATGTTTCATTCAAAGTTATGGCTGCTTGGTTGCCTTTCTGTTGAATTTGCTTCTTCTTCTTCTTCTTCCCTTCCTTTTTCTTCTTAGCCGCCTAGTTACTACTACCAATACTTTCACCAGGCGAAGAGCAAGGGGAGGAAGAAACAACCGAGGAAGAAGGTAAAGGGTCAACTTTAGGACCAACTAGAGTTTGATTTTGTCCAGTTGGGGGAGTACTAAATTGCGGAGAAATCACAAAATTCTGAACCAAGGAGGTTGAAAACAACCATACTGGTGTAGTTTTTAACCCCATATGGGAATTACCTACATATGAATTCTAAAACACAGAAAATAAACAATGCGAGAGCATAACACATAAAACACATACACACAAGGATTTTCCCCTGGATCCCAAAACTGGGACTACCGACTTGATTTTTCATTACGTTCCTTTCAATGTTATAATACGTATTTATACATGCCAAAGCATCCAATACCATGGGCTGAAAACCATTGCGTCCAATACCATGGACCGAAAACCATCGCATCCAAAAACATGTGCGAAAATCATGCACAAAACCATAGGTAGGTCCGCCCATCCTCACATAGGGTCCAAAACCAAAATTTTATGGGTCACTGCCCCAGACCCCATAAAGGGTTACTGGTATGCCTCAAACCCCCTATGACCCCCCCCTCCCACTACACAATTGGCGCAACGAAGGGGGGCTCCCCCCCACTACACAATCGGTGCAACGAAGGGGATCTCCCCCCCTTCTAACCCTCTGATTAACTATGTGGGCTAGTCATGGAAAGAATATAACACAACCCAACATTCTCCCATTTGTTTTTTTCTTTCCACAGGGGGCCACAAGAGGGCTTAGTCATTTTTCTAGCCCTGAAATGCCCATTATCTCTATACACCAAGAGAAATTCTTAGAGCTCACAAAGTTTTTCAATGCATTTGTAGTATTCTTCAAAGTGTCCACCTTTACCAGCAACACCTTTTTGTCTTCTATCATATCACTCACAAAGTGATACTGAACATCAATGTGCTTTGTCTTTGAATGACATGCGGGGTTGTCTGCCAAGAAAATTTCACTTTGGCTATCACAGTCTATCCTTATAGCTTCCTGTACTAACCCCATACTTGAACACAATTTTTGCAACCAAACTACATCCTTGCTTGCATGAGTGGCTACCATGTATTCTGCTTCTATAGTTGATACTGCCACTACAGATTGTTTCTTACTCATCCAACTGACTGCACCCCCAAATAGGTTAAACACATAACCACTTGTAGATCCTCTTTGATCCAAATATCCTACCCAGTCTGCATCAAAAAAGCCATGAATATCCAACATTTTGTCCAATCCTGGTCTTCCTTGGTAGCACAAACTATAATCACTAGTACCATGAAAATACCTAAAAACCCGCTTCACTGTTTTCCAATGATCCTTCCTTGGTTTTGACATAAACCTACTAAATACTCCCACTACATGTGCAATGTCTAGTCTAGTACAGACCATTGCATACATCAGGCTACCGACTACCCTTTCATATGGAACATGAGACATCTCTTCTTCCTCTTCTTGTGTCTTCGGACACTGTTCAACAGATACCCTCACACCTACAGGAATAGGAACCTTCACCGGTTTACTATCCTGCTTATTAAACCTCTGCAATATTGTCTCAACATAGTTCCTCTAGTTTAACCAGAGCTTCCTCTTTGTCAAATCTCTTTTAATTTCCATGGCCAAGATATAATTTGCAGCACCAAGATCTTTCATGTTGAATTTGGAGGACAAATGGGTGTTCAAATCTTGGATAATTTCTTTGTCATTTCCAACAAGCAACATATCATCCACATATAAGACCAAATAAATAAAACGGTCACCAATTAATTTAAAATACACTCAATGATCTTCTTTGCTTCTAGTGAAGCCAAGTCCTCGTATAAATGTATCAAATTTCTAATACCACATCCCTGGCGACTGTTTTAACCCATAGAGAGACATCTTTAACTTTCATACTAGTTCTTTCTTACCCTTCACCACAAAGCCTTCATGTTGCTTCATGCAGATTTCCTCTTCCAGTTCCCCGTGAAGAAATGTTATCTTCACATCCATCTGGTCTACCTCAAAATCAAAAGCAACAACAACAGATAAAAGTAATCTAATAGAAGTTACCTTGGCAACAGCAGAAAGTAATTATTATTGTTCTATTGGCTCTAATTATATTATGACCCCTTACACTCCTATATATAGAAATGAGGCCTTTTCATTTGTATCATCAAATAATTGTTTATTTGTGTAATATAAAGGAGGTTGCTCCCTCGAAGAGGCTTATTTTGAAGTCTTTTATCTATCTCTTCTTCTATTTTGTGGGTTGGTTGCATAACAATTATTAAGAAGAATCTATAGGCAACATGAGACAAGTAGAAGAGTTATACATATCAACGTGGGACATTTAAGGAGTTTCAAGTTGCGGAGCATGTGTACTTGTGCATCAATCTTAAGAAGAGCTCCTTGAGGGTTGGATCATGTTCCAAGTTCGCACCATAGTATTGTCGGCCTTTTGAGATCCTTGAGAGGATTGGACTAGTGGCCTACATACATTCATTGCCGCCAACAGTGAAATTCAATGAAGTTTTCCATGTTTCATTTCTTAAAATATATGTGAAGGATGTTAATCATGTGATTGACTAGTCTGTATTGTAGGTGGAACCAAAAGGATAATTCCAACTAGAACATCAGTGCATATTGTAGTGGAAATGATTCATTCTCTAGAATAGAAAAATCAAGCAAGTTAAAGTGCATTGGAAGCACTTTTGGCCCAATGAGGCTTCATGGAAGATGGAGGATCACATGTGGGATATGTATCCTTCATTATTTGTTGTATTAGCAAATGCGTTTTTGGTATATATGTATATATATAGATGTTGTAGATATTAGAAGGCATTGTCTTAGAAAGCTCCAATAAGCGATATGATGCTCATGTTTTTCATGTTGGTCAAGGTTTGCAGTGGTTTTTTATTGTAAATACTACATCGAGCTAAGTTATAAAGCTCCATTGGTAGTATGTTTTGATTTTCATAGGTTTTTCTAGTCACAGGTGTCATTGAACATAGAGGAAAATGTTACCCTAAGGGAGAGGGGTTTGTAATAGTCTGATGTTAAAATTTTATGCAATAAAGTATAATAAAGGAAAATTAATAAGACCAAGGTCATGGGACATCTTAGGACACATATTCCAAGTTTAACATTGGGAAAAACATCCTAGTGGGTGTTAATTTCGATTTATTTATGGGTAAGGAAATTGGAAAATGCATTGACAAAGGAAAAGAGGCAATAATTGGCATTTAATTATAAAAATAAAGGAAAATAGGAGAAAAGGGAGATGAAGGGTCACAAATCTGCATGATAGGGAAATTGAAGGAAAAATGAAGAAATTAGAGGCCTCAATAATAAAAAGGAATCAAAGGATCAGTTTGGAGCCTCTTGTCAGTTTGGTTTTGGAGTTTTGTTCAAAAAGGAGAAAAACACCGAGAGAATAAAGAAATAATGAAAGCAAAGGAAGGAAAAGGGAACATAAGGAAAGAAAAAGAAACCAAGGAAAAGGTTGGATCAACATCTTCAACTGGAAGATTTTGTAGGTAACAAGTTGCATGTGCGATTTCTTAGCTAAAGTGTGGGTGTATGGTACACACATATTTATTTGGTTCATTTTTTGTCGTGACATGGCTTTTGCCTAGTTTTGACAATGGTTTTAGCCTTTCCTTTCCATTTCCTAGATATTCATGGTGTGATGTGATTCTTTTCTGGTTGAGATTTAGATTGACAAAAGGTTTTGCAACCAAGTGAGGTGGTCTCAGGAAAATTCTCAAGGGTTGGACATGGAGGTGGTTTAATCTCTAGGAATCCCAAAACATGTGGGTGGAGATAGGAAAATACCTCAAGGTAATGGTGAAGAGACTCTGAGGCATCCATGCTTTTTTGGGTTTCATTATCTCTTGACCAGGTTTGGCCTAATCGTGGTAGCCTAAGGGTGCGGGTAGTTTAATCTTTAGGTAGCCTTGGTTTTTTATGTCTTGAGATCCCACATTCATGCTTGGAATATGGCACAATGGTGATTGGCTGAAAGAAATATTTGGTTCAACCCAATATATGATCAGGTGGTATGTGGAATTTCTTCACTTGGTTGGATTTTGCATAACTTAATAAGAGTTTTTTTCCTATTGTAATCTAAGAGAATTTGTACTTTTTATTGTGATGATTTGATGGTTTTTTTGGCATGGTTAATAATCTAGTTATATACTGGATATAAGCATGATTTTGCAATGTGCTCTAGCTATGACTTGTTCAGTATTTGATAAGTATATGAATGGTTTATGAATGCATAGAATAGTGTGCTTTATTGCAACTATGTTGAGGGGGAATAGAGCCTTATTTATGATTATCAAATGGATTAAAAACCCTTATACTTAGATATGCCTTCATGACCTATAGCTTACATGTTTAGTATGTGTTTGACAAAATTCCTACTATGTTTTGGTTTATCTGGTCAAGTTTCTGACTCAAGTTTGTAAGTTTAACATTGTCATTATGCCATTTATCATTCTGAGAAATCTTGGGCACTTACGGGCAGTGGTATAGAGGCTATCCTAGAATTGTGGCTGAAATGTTAGGACCGCACCATTTGAGCTAGGCAAGTTGGGTCACAATTGCATGGAAGAAGTGTTGTGCATGCGATTCAAGGACTTCAACCACACGTAGGCCTTTCCATGCATGTGGTTGGGAGCCTAGGTCATTAGAAAGGATCCCCAACTCATGGTTTGGGCATCTTCAGTGGTTCTTTGGCCTCTTAGTGTCATGTAGCCCAGAGGGATGATTGTAAGTTGTTAGTTTGTGGTCAACTTATAGTCCCCAACTCCTTAACTGGATCTAGGAGGTTGAGTCTGGTGATAGTGGCATTCTAATTCACATTTACCCGAGGGCTTGTAAAAGTGGGTCAATGTGGGGAGGAAGTGTTACATATTAAAAGTTAGCTAACATTATTCATGCATTGAATGTGTGGAAGCATTACCTCCCCAGTAGAAGGTACACACTCATGAAAAATCATGGGGAACCAAATTACATTTTTGGTTAACCTAAGTTAAATGTTAGAAAAGCTAGATGGCATGGTGGATTGACTAGGGGTAAAATACCCTACCACATGCATTCATATTGGGGGATATATATTGAGGAAAAGATGACATAATATATTGAGCATATAAAGGGGGTTAATAGGTTTTTATATTGGCAAGTATAAAAAATGAAGCTGAAAGTTAATGACAAATATAAATGGGTATAAAAAATATTAATAAAAAAGAGATACCTATAATATCAAGTGAAAGTATGGGTTTCTTAAATTGGGAAGGTGTATTAGGTTCATATTGGTAGATGGATAAATAATGTGATTTTGAAAGGTATTTTCCAATATGCATTCAAATTGAGGGTAGCATGATAAGACGTATCAACATATCAAAGACAAGCTACAACAAGGAAGTAATAATGGAGGAGAAGAGTAATATCATCTCACAGATGATGGTTTAATTAGATTCAAGAACATAATCAATGTATCAAACATTGTTGAATTAAAAAACCTCATCATGAGAGAGTTTCAGACAAATCCATATTTAGGCCACTTGGAATACCAAAAGACTTTCATGGCCATTAAGAAATTCTATTTTTGGCCTAATCTAGAAATGTAGGCACCTAATATTGTTGCTAAAGGTCTAGATTTCCAATAGGTGGAGGAAGAATGCAAGCATCTAGTCAGTTTATTGTAGCCCATTCCCACTTTGGAATGGAAATGGGAGGTGATCTCTAGGGATTTCATCACAGATTTTCCAAAAACCTCTAGGCAACATGATGTAGTTATGGTAGTTGTTGATATGTTGAGAAGGGTGGCTCATTGTGTATAGTCAATTCTGCCAACTTATCTAGTGAGGTGGAATAGATATTCATAAAGGAGACTGTGAGAGTGTGTGGAGTTCCCAAGAAAATTATTTCAGGTAGAGATACCAAGTTCACTTCTAGGTTTTCTAAGGATATATTTGTAGCATTGGGGACTGAATTAGCATTCAGTACAACATATCATCCATAGATAGATGGGACAATAGAGAGAGTAAATCATATCCTTGAGGACATGTTGAGGATGTATGTTATGCACCAAAAAAAAAAATTGGTTGAATATCTTCCACTTCTAGAGTTTCATACAATAATGGGTACCAATAATCTTTAAAGATGAGCCCATTAAAGGCATTGAATGAAAGGAGTTATAATACTCCTATCATATAGAGTGATCCAGTAATGAGGGTCCTTATCAGACCTAATATGTTAAAGGAGATGGATCAAAAGATGCACGTTATTAGGCATAACGTAAAGGTAGCAGAAGAGAAGAAAAATATCTATGCAAATAAACATAAGATGAATACAGAGTTCCAAATTGGGGAATGTGAGTACTTGATAGTTAGACCCCAAAAGAGATCCTTAAGGAGTGGTTTATGTGCCAAGCTAAAAAAATGTTTTCGTAGACATTTTAATATCCTTGAGAGGATTGTGTCAGTTGCCTATAGGCTAACCCTACCTCCTTCTGTTAAAATAAATGATGTTTTCCATATTTCCTTGCTTAAAAGGTATGTACAAGATTCTAATCATTTTATTGATTAGTCTTTTTTGTAGGTGGAACAAGAGGGAGAGTTCCAACAAGAGTCATTGTGAATCCTAAGCCAGAGGAATCTCATGCTTTGGAATTGTCATTTAAAAAGTCAAAGTGTAGTGGAAGAAATTTGGTCCTGATGAAGCCACTTTGTAAATGGATGATCCCATGAAGACAAATTATCTGTATTTGTTTGTCGCATGAGAAAAATATTCATATGTATATGTAAATACTGTAAAGAGTTGAAATATAAATATATAAGGATAGTACGTTTATTTTTTCTTTATTTAACATGTTTTATCTCTATATATGGACAGATAACACAGAGGATAGTGTTCACCAAAGGGGGTGGGATCTGTAAAATCCCAACTTGTAATTGGCTTCATCTTCATGTAATCTCCTCATGTACCAAACTTTGAAAACTAAAATGAGCTGAGTGAGGGACACAGATTCCAAAGGAAATGGGGGAGGTCAATTGCTTGGGAAATTCAACTTACTTGTTGTAGGAAGAAATTGCATAGTTTGGAAAAGCATTGAAGGCTGGTTATTGAGATTTAAATGCACTAGGATGTTGTGTTCAATGGGATTATCATTGGGAATTTATGGAATGCAAAGCAACTGGAAAATTGAATTACAGATTAGGAACCGCAACAAACAACAAAGGGACAAAGAGTGAACACACAACAACTATGAGGGGGGTAGTTGGAAAAACACCAGGGGGAATATCTGGGGAAAAAATGGTGGGATATAGTTCAAAAAGGGAGATAGAACAAAGGAATATGCACACATCAAATGAAAAAGGATAAGCACAAAATTGTGCTTCCACAACAATAGCGAAAGTGAGAAAATTTCACTAGGAAACATAAGATAAAAGCTTGAGAGAAGAGGAAATAAGATGGTGGTTATCATATTGTGATTTGAAATCTCAGGCATACATGAGGACATAGAGGAGCATCTAGCACTCTACAAGAAAGAGAAATAGGTCATGTCTAGAATTAACAAGTAGACAACAACATTTACATGCAATGGGGGAGATATTGACTTCTTCCACTACTCTCAGAAGGTTATCATACTTTTGGTCAAGAAACAATAGTACGAGACAAATTTTCCTTTAGGTGCGGGTGAATCTTAGGATACCACAGGGGGATAGAGGGTGGAGATGTCATTCTTTGGATTCCCTTGATAGCCTAGGGTGGAGGTTTAACCCTTGGATTTCTGTTAAATGGAATTATGTAGTGTCCTTTGCTTGTTATTTGATTTGGAAGTGATTATTGATTCCCTTCATTGGGTTGTACCATTATGGGAAGTGGGTTCTAAATTATCTTCACTAGTTGGAACCACTATATTACATACTACCAGGGTGGAAGTGAAGCCTCTCAATTCCCTGGAGTCTACCTATGTTGTTAGATAGATGGAGGGTGGAGGAAGTAGGGCTATGGAGTCCTTGTGCATTGGTTAAATACTAAGTAAATGATGGGTGGGGGAAACAGGACCTCTAGATTCCATGTTTTAGCTTGTAATTAGTGTTTATTCCGTTGAGAAAAAGCACCTCAGTCCCTTGAATCCGCTCGGGGGTGACAACTGCAAGTAGCCTGAATGTAGCTTGTCTATTGTTGGGTAGAGAGTTGTAGTTCTGAACTCAGTTTCCCATCGTTAATATAATTTCCCAGATAAGTTATTATGATGAATAGTATTTGTGTATTCCATGTTAAAGTGTGAATGAATGGTATGTTATTGGTTTGCATTACAAGTCTTGGTTTACTTGATTATATGTATTGAATGGTTGGTTATGAACCATATGAGGATGTATGGTTTAATATGAACATTTCATGCGATTAATGGCCTTATGCTAAAATGTTGTTGCATCAGTTTATTCAATCATGATAGTGTTGGCACTACATTAGTGAGGTGTATGTACAGTGAAAACAATGGTTACTATGGCATGATTGTCATAGAATTACTGTATATTTGTTGTTGATTATTACATGGTTTTGTCCTTGTTGTTTAAGTAGGGAATTTGTTAGTAAGGTCGATATCTCAATCATTTACTATTCATCTAGTGTTGCTGATAGATCTTTCGAAGGTAGGATCCTTGTGTTGAAGAGTTGCTTTTCTCCTCATGTTCACATAAATTACTACTCTTCGAAGTGGTTCTATTTTGAATGACTTCCCTTAAGGGAGTATCCATCAAATTGTCCTTAATATTTTTTCTAGAGTGAAGTCGCCATGGAGTACTAATATTAACGCTTTAAGGCCTCAGAAAGCCTAGAACAATCATGAAGGGAAGAAACCTCCAAAATTTTGTAAAACACTAAAAAGCGGCTTGGAATTCAAGTTTTCATACCTATAGGTTGGGGGTGGAGAAGGTTGACAGGCAAGTGGAGCCTTGGTGGGTTTTCACATTGACCTAAGTCAGGTGAACAGGGCGGTTAACATGAGTCAAGGTGTAGGAAAGTCAAGAGGTCATATGGTTTGGGGTTGGGACTAATCCCGACCACACATTTTATTGTGCCAAGGAGGAACACCAACCCCAAATCAAATCAGAGGTCTGAGGTCAAGATCATAAATGGAAAAGGAGATGGTGTTATGGTGAATAGGGTCAATATTTTACTAGTCTTTTACTCCAATTGTCACATGGCCTATCTATGATGGTGGTTTCTCGAGTCACCTGTTGTGTGGGCTATTGGATGGTCATGGAGGGTAAGGTGATGTGGAATTTTGTCGAGGTCTATTTTTAAGAAGGAATAAATATCAATCCATAAGTCAGATTGAGGAAAATTTTATATTGTTGGAATTTTCTTCATGAGACGATCATAATGATGGTGTCTAATTTCATTTTTAAGAAGGTTGGGAAAAGCCAAAAGTTTTAGGTCCTATTCCCATAGTTATACCTTGGGAGCTAGATCCACAAGTAAATACCCCCTAGTAACTTTTGTTTGGTTATGGGGTTAGGAGGGGGTGTTACATTTTGTTAGAAGAGAGGTCAAATTCAATACTAAATCTTGGTTGTTTACACTAATTAAAATATTGGTTATTTATTTTAATTAAAATGTATTCAATAAAATATTCACAAGTTAAATCCAACTTTCAGAAGGGAAGGCTAAAACATCAAAGATATTTGCAATGACATTGAAAATACCAGAGTAACACATGATGTTATAAATTTCTCCCTAAATTCAACTACAAACCATCAAATGAAAAACCATCAAAGTTGTTGGCAATGGAAATGATAATACATAGTTGGGAAGGATGTCATAACTTGTTCCCTAAATCCAATGGAAAATCCATGAGAGACATTGAGAAAGGAAATGTTAAGGAGGTTATAACTTGCACCCTATGGCTAGCTTACATAATCAAAAAGCATAAAAAATATTGGTCATGAAAAGACCAATGTTAATACCGAAGTGAAGCAAGATTCTACCAGTTTTCAAATGGAAAGCCACCAGAACTACTATTAGTGCAGATACCAGTGTTAATAACAAACTGAGAAATAATGTTATAAGTTTACCCTAAATCGAAGATTAGGATTGAAAGATGCATTAAGTTGATTAAGGATTGGAAATGTTAATACAATATAAAGGAAAGGTGATTTATCACAACTCAAACCTAGATTTCAAAATGGGAAAGGCATCAAAGTTGTTGATGGTGATGGCGATGTTAATACTAGAGCAAGGAAGGGTGTTATAACTATAAAACTAGCTTCTAGATTAGTAGTGTCAATTTTTTAAACAATGATAATGTCACCGTCAAAATGAGGAAGTTTGGCATATAATGGAAATTTTACCATTGACTTAGTTTCTATATTAGAAAAGTGTCAAAGCTATTGATAATGATAGTCACTATCAGAGTGAGGAAGGATGGTATATAATGGCAATGTTAATATGAAAATAAGTAAGGATAGTATACAATGGAAATGTTACTATCAAAGAAGGGAAGGAAGGTATAACTAGCAACCCATAACCAACTTTTGGATTGAAAATATTTTTTATTTTATTTTGATAGTGCATTATGAACCATCAACGCCTTACAATTGTTATCTGGATAAAGAACACACACATAATTTATCTCTCTCGTCACATAGACATGAACCTAGTGCTGGCCAGTGTTTGTAGTTTACGAGTTTAATGTACTGACAATGGAATCAGAGTGGAAGAGGGTTGTCACTTTCCAAGTTTTTGTCTATATCATTTATTTTATGAAAGTGATGAAATGATATTCCAAGTCTATAAATTTATAGACTTGGAATATCATTTTCTAGCTTTCATAAAATAAGTTGTCAATGGGGAGACTTTTAGGTCTATATCTCAAAGTTCCAGATATGCTTACCATCCTCCAAGTGCCTCTGTATCAGCTATTCACTAGGCTCTTTGTCAATTGCACTGTCATTTGTTAAGTATAGTGAGAGAATTTCTTTTGTTTTGATAATACTAATTGGATTGACTCGATGATATTCTTTCCTGGTTGATTTTGATACCACTTGAGGCATTTTGGGCCCCCATACATTTTCAAATGTTTGATATAGGTATAGACTATTGTATATTCCATATAGGTTATTGTTTCATGTCCTTGGAACATAAAAAATATTGGTTCTAACGTGAAATTTGTTCCTAGGAGAGCTCATTTTACTACAAATCAACCATACTATGGCAATGTTGACACTTGTTCAAGTACTTCTCCACCAATTATGAAATCCAAATATTGATGCCCTCAAAAATAGATTTTAAAGTGGAGTAAAATGTGATGATGACTGGGCTAAGTGAAAAGGCTATCATGGTCTCTTTCAAGATTGGCTTGAGTTAAAGTGGAGGAAAAAATAACAAGAATCCTTCCCCTTTGACAAGGGAAGAAAAACTAAAATAAAATTAGTATGCACTAAAAGTTATCTGTGCCTACAGGCATTCATAGAGTGAAATTATCCATATAGATAACTACAATAATGAAGTTGATGTCGAATTTATTCCCTACAAAATAATGCTACAATTTACAATCTCAAAGGAATAGGGCACAATTGATTACAGGTTTATAGTGTTAAAGGGAAATTTCAATGGATTTTCTCAATGTTTCACTTCATAATTATTCTCTGGCAAGTTTCCCAACAACTAATAAGGATAAATGTGTTAAACTTGTAGCAAGGAAGGGATTTTTTTTACTTGTTCCTTAGTCAAAGAAGAAAATTTGAATTCAGTCTCAAAGAAATTCGAGTTAGATGTAAGTTAAAATATGTGATGTGGTCTATCACTAGTTAAGTGTCAATTAATTCGAGTTAAATGACTCACAGTGAGTTATGGACCAGTTGATACCTAAAATTGGCTATCTAGTTGAGCTATCTCTAGTTTCAATCAATTAACTAATCTCTAGCTCTAGAAGAGATATAGTTATGAGTTTAGTAGGGTAGTTGAGTTTCTGCTAACTCAACTTACTCTTAGTTAACTAGTTGTAGATTGTAAAACTATCCCTAGTAGGTAATCTAATTGAAATTTCCTATTGAGATTGGATGAAGGCATAATTGTAATACATTTTTTTGTATAGGGTTGACAATGGAGTAAGTGAATTTCTCTTTGGAATTGCATTAGGAAATAGGAGAAATTCCTATTTGTTAGGGTCTGAATTATCCAAGGAAATAAGAGCTTCCTCGTACGTTTATTTGGATAAGTGTTGGGAAGTTCTTCTGAGGAGTTGATCAATATTGTAGGGGCTTTAGGATTGAAGAAAATTCTTTGTAATAGATCAAATTGGTCAATTGATAATACAAGCAAGAGAGGCTTTCCCTAGTTGGTTTTCCCAGATAACGTTTTGTGTGAGATTGATCTATGTGTGCTTGTATTTCTATTCATTGTTTTCTTTCCACAACTTTTGGTTGATAAATCTTTTGTATTTTGTTATTAGTTTGATCTCATTAGTAGTTGCAAAATTTCAAGGATTTTCTACATGCTATCAGAGCTAACAACAAGGTATATACATTGTTCCTTGATCAAATCCAAACAGAGTTGAAGAGGAGATCATTTGGTACAAGAATTCTACAAGTACAAGAATCATGTTAGTCTATGGTTTGAGGACAGAGTGAATTCGAATTTATATGCATGGAATGACATGATGAAGGTTGTGCTAGATGATAATGGAGTTTTAGAATACATCAAAATTGATATCCCTAAGCCTCTTACATCAAATTCACTACAACTAACTCAATGCACAGAGGACATTGCCAAATCTAGGAGCATGATCCTAGAAGGAGCTAGAGACCATATTGTTATAAATTTTCATGTGAAGGAAATAAAATTCTAGATGTGGAAGGACCTTACTAATCTTTTCTAAAGCAGTAGCGATGCCATAAAACTTTCTTTGAAGAACAAATTCAGGAGCATTTGAATGGGCAAGGATGACCCTATTGATACATATCTATCCAAGTTAGGTCAAGTGATGGATGAACTTGGAGGTGTTTGAGAGATAGTTCCATCATCAAAGATGGTGAGCCTTTCTCTTCTCGAGCTTCCAAAATCTTGGCATAGTTTCCACGATGTTGTGAATGGTAGAGGTAAGCTGCCTTATTGGGAGAGATTGTGGTCATATCTCGTGGAGGAAGAGATAAGGAGGGATACAAGAGATGGAGTCTCAACTAGCGCTTAGCTAGAAAAGGGAATAAATCTAAGGCAAAGAAGGGCTAAGGAAAGCCTCAATATAGTCATATTGGAGGAAAGAAAAAGAAGGATATTAGAAAAATCATGTGTTTTCATTGTCATGAATTTGGACATTATGCTACAAAATGTTGAAAGAATAAATCTAACATGCATGTCGCAGCAACAACAAGAGGAAAATCACTCTCTTCACCCTTCAAATTGGATTTCTCTCTAATAGATTTCATGGAAAGCTCAGTTTGAGGTAGTGTGTGGTATATTGATTCACGGGCTTCATTCCACATAACAAGGAATAAATTGTTCTTCAATAGCATGGGGGAAAAAGATATTCAATGATAGATTGGCCTTGGAGATGATGGAAGATATATGACCAAAGGAGTAGGTACATTAAGCATTAAGAGGGAGTTTGGTTCCCTCCTCCATCTCAAGAACATAATGTATGTCCCAAGATTGAAGAAAAACCTTGTCTCAGTAGTAGTCCTTGAAGACAAAGGGTATGATGCATTATTTAGCAAGGGGGGCGCCTACCTTAAGCATTCTCCTTTAGGTCAGGTCAGGCAAATTGGTGTTAGGATCAAAAGCCTCTAGAAGTTGGAGGTGGATGCATGTGCAACCTTGATCAGCAACACAAAGTTTTTTTAGGGCCAAGATGTTGGAGAGATTTGGCACAAACGCATGGGATATCCACATCATGGAGATTTAGAGATACTCAAGTAGATCACCATTGGGCTACCTTAGAGCACCCTTAAGCAACATGATGTGTGCAAGGGCTGCACTCTTGGAAAATATGCCAAATATTCCTTTCAAGGGTGAGATAACAAATATGGATTCATTATGGAGAGAGTTCATACTGACGTTTGTGGCCCCTTCTCCACAATTTCACTCTATAAGCACAATTATTATGGGATCTTCATTCATGATTTTTCCCATAAGTGTTGGATTTATTTCATGAAGAAGAAAGATGAGGTCTATTCCAAGTTTGTGAAATTCAAGGCCTTAGTTGAAAATGAGTCAAGGAAGAAAGCCAAGTCCCCGAGGAGTGATAATCAAGGAGAGTATATCTCAAATGCCTTCAAAGGTTTATGTTCCAAGGAGGTCATTAGCAGGGAGTTAATTACACCCCATAATCCTCAACATAATGGGGTTATAGAGAGGAAGAATATGACTATTGTTGGGGCTGCTAGGGCCACATTGCATGATTAGGGGTTGCACTTATTCTTGTGGGCACATGCATGCATCATAGTTGTGTACTTGTAGAATAGGAGTCCTGACAGAGCTCTTGGGATGTTTACGCCTTAAGAGGATTTCATTAGGAGGAAGCCAAATGCCTCAAACTTTTGCATTTTTCGAACCATTGTGTATTCTTATGTGTCCAAAGATGACAAGAAGAAGTTGGAGCCTACTATAGAGAGGGGGTTCATTGTGGGCTATACTAAGACAACACATGGTTACAGGGTGTACATTCCCTCTCTCAAAAGGAATATTTTGAGAAGGGATGTAAGATTTGAGGAGGAGAAAGCCATGAGGAGTTCTCTAGAGTGAGAGCAAAGCATATCACTATATGAGGATCTTCTAGCTCCCAAGGAGTATCCTCAGTCAGATTCACAAAGGAAATCCTCGTCTAAGGGAAAGGGATCATTCTAGGATGATGATGTGGAGTAGCCACATGACGAGGATCAAAGAGCAGGTTGAGTGGAGGCACCCACTCATATAGTTACTCCCAAAGAAGGGAAGAAGAGGACTACATTGGTTGACATATTGGTGCAAGAAGCTTAGCAGCAGGTTGGACTTCCTACTTCCTCACACAGAAAACACAGATCACCATATAGATACATAGGATACCTAGATCTCATCTCAAAGTTGATAGATTTTGAGCCATATTCTTTTGAAGAGGGTGCTTCCCAACATGTATGGGTAGATTCCATGGTGGAGTATGACTCCACAATGAATAATTATGCTTCGGAGGTTGTTCCTAGACCCGAAGGAAAATCAGTCATTGGATCCAAGTGGTTGTATAAGGTGAAGTATGTAGTTGATGGTAGTATTGAGAATTACAAGGCCAATTTTGTGGCCAAGGGATTCTCTCATATTGAGGGGATTGATTATGAGGATAAATTTTCCCCTATGGCAACGTACACATCTATAAAAGACTATACCTTCATTGGCAACACATATGGGATGGAATATCCATTAGTTGGATGTCAAAGCAAATTTATTTAATGGAGTGGTTGAGGAGGAGATCTACAAAGAATAGTTAGAGGGATTCACGACCTTCATCAGAGGCACACATGTGTGTAGGTTGTAGAGAGCTCTTTATGGGCTCAATCAGGCACCTTGTGCATGGTACACTACCATTGATACTTATGTCATAGGATCGAGCTTCACTAGGAGTGAGGTAGACAGAAATCTATACTACATTATGGTAGATGACAGTATCCTCATCTTAGTTCTCTATGTGGATGATTTGATTCTGAGAGGAGATCTCATTTTGATCTAGCCTTGCAAAGAGGAACTTGTAAGAGAGTTCAAGATTAAATATATAGGGATAATGCACTATTTACTTGGATTGGAGGATTGAGAAGGTGATGGAGAGATATTTGTTTGACAAGTTTAGTACACCTCTAAGATTCTACAGACATGCTGGATTGCAAACCCATGGATACTCCTCTAGGTATTAAATGGATTAGGCATGATTCCTCCATAAGAGACGCATTAGATGGTAGAATCTATAGGAAGCTAGTTGGGTCCTTCATGTATTTGGTAAACATAAGGCCCATTATTTGTTTTGTTGTGAGCTAGTTGAGTGGGTTTATGGTAGATCCTTGCAAGGTCCACTAGAAAGAAGAAAAACATGTTTTGAGATACCTCAGAGGCACGAATATGCATTGTGGTACAAAAAAAATGATGGAGTGAAGCTTCAAGGCTTCATAGATGTAGATTGGATAGGAGTCTCTTAGATATGAAAAGCACTGAAGAACCGTCTGTAGTATTGGGTCAACTACAAATTCTTGGTACAACAAGAAGCAGAGATTAATTGCACCCAATTTAGCTAAGGCCAAGTATACCACTGTTGTTCATGCAACATATGACACTACTCGGATGAGGAAGATCCTGGTAGGACTCTTCAGTTAGGTGATGGGTGCTACATTAATCCATTGTGATAATCAGAGTTGCATAAGACTCTCTGAGAATCCAATGTTTCATGATAGGTCCAAACATATTGAAATCATATACCATCATATTAGAGATTCTGTGGAGAGGAGGACTGTGATGAAATAATACATTCCTACAGAGGAGCAAGATGCAAACATCTTGACCAAGGCCTTATCAAGGGGAAAGTTCGAGTTCAACAAAAATAGGATTGGGGTTGTCCAAAATCCCTTCCTTGCTAAGAGGGAGTGTTAAAATTATACCAAAGAAGGGATTCTTTTGACTTGGGGTTTAGTCTGTTGACACCTAATCCTTGTGATTGGGTGAATTTATGTAAATAGATAAATTAGAAATATGAACAATCATCAATAGATGAACTGAATAGTCTCTCCCTCATGTATATAATAAAGACCTACCTGATGGAATAAAACACACGAATCATTTTTGCCTTATGGAGTTACTGCCTGGCTTGACATGGTATCAGAGCCAAATCCCAAAATATTTGTAACTCCCACTGCCCAGTGCTCCCTGTCCACTGCCAACTGTTCTTTGTCCCCTCACAGTCGCTGTTGTACGCTGGCCTGACATGTGTTGAACTATCCTAATGAACTCCTGCTCACTCAGAGTTATTCCTACTATGCCTTCTATCTGTTGAATGCATACAATTCTTTATTGTACACTGTACGTTGCTGCCAAAATTCTTTTCAACCATATGCTAGTCCGTTGAACTATTTTGTAATAGTGAACCCGACGTGAACACTAGGCGCTCCCTCCATACGCTGCAATCAGCTACCAGGAATCAAAGAGAGTTTTTAGCTATCCGTGCTATATGCAACCAGCTAATATAATTATGTATTTCAAGGACGGGATTGATCCATCATGTCAAATTGACCTTGGTTGATCAAAATTATCCTAATTTGAGTTTTGTGGTTATTTACCCTTGAAAGCTGTAAGAAATTTTGTTTATTTATAGAGCTGTTTGGCTACGCATTAATTTATGTGAAGGCTGTGGAAATGAATGTAGCTATTCATATATATTATATATAAGTTGCTCCCCGTATTTGTCACTATACCAATTTCAGTCCACCTCCATTTGAATTTCAAGTTTGTGCTCCTCGTATTTGTCACTGTTCATATTACGTTTAGCATAACTTCATTCATTACAGCTGCCGGGGAAAGGAGAATAATTATGCGTTTTTAAGAGTTGATTGATGTGGAAGAGATGAAGCCGCTCGCACTCAAGTGAGACTCCACACCAATTATTGCAAGAAACCAAGGTATCAGAAAGCTTTTAACACTGGCCTGGTATTATATTAACACTGGCCTGGTATTTTTTTAAAGTTTAAGATTACAAGATTGGTGTCAGATATGTGAAACCCATGTGCATTTGATTTGATGTAATATTGGGTTCATAAGCTACAATGCAATTAATGGCTTCCACGCACTAGCATCATCTACCCCTCAAATATTTGGGAATCAGGTTATATAAATTTAAGTGTAATTTTCTATTTTTTCGTGTTACAATGGTCATGAAACATACTGTGCCTAAATCACACACAATGTTTCATCACTAAAGAGGAAAGCAATTATGGAACGTGCTGCGCAACTTGATATTCTAGTGACTAACAAGTTAGCTAAGCTGCGTAGCCAGGAACGTGTAACTTGTGATAGTTTTTGCAGGTTGATGCGTTGATATAATTGATGTTTAATTAACTTTATACATAATATGAAGCTTATAATCTGTTGCTTGGAAGATTCTTATAGCCTATGAAACATGTATCTAATTATGTTTGCATGAATGTGTTGTTCTGTCATACTGTTTTCCCACACTGCCTCACTCACTGTGTGTGTTTTTTAGAAAATGTCGAATGTTGCTGCAATAACCATATGGGTTGAGCTTTTGTTAAAATAAAAAAATGAAAAGCACATTTTTTTACATCAAAAGAACATTTTTTCCAGCAGAAGTATTTTTTTTGTTACAGTATGCATTCAAAAGGAGGAGGAAGATATTTCAGAGGCAGGGGAGGCAAACACTCTCAAGGAGAAAAGGTAGATTTGCACTGAAATTGCTGCAAAAGAAATGGATCACATGATGCCTCTACATGCAAGCTACCATGGGACAAAATTGAGTAGAAAAGAAACCAACAGAAAGGTAAAACTAATGATACAGACAAAGGTAAAGCACCTGAATCCGCTCACTATGTTGAGGCACAATGTAACATTGGAGTAAATGAAGATTTGTTTAATGCTTCACTTGCTTCCTGGAAAAATGATTGGTTGCTTGATTCAGGAGCAACCTGTCGCATGACTCATAGAAAATATTTTTTTGAAGAATTTATTAACAATGTTGATGGAGTAGTATACTTTGCAGACCAATCAAAAATCAAGCCATCAGCACTTGGCACAATCAGGCTTAAATTGCATGGTCTTCCAGACTTTCTTCTACACCATGTTCTATATCTCCCATAGCTAAAGAGAAACTTGTTGTCCTTGGTTCACATCCACCAGCAAGGTCACTCCATTGATATGTTTGATGGAAAGCTTGAGGTGAGAAAAGCATCTGACCACTCACTTGTCATGAGGGGAATAAAAGAAGAAGGGCTTCTCAAGATGCAAGGAACCTCTGCTTCGGCACAAGATTTCTCATACAATTCTCATCATGAAGAAGGTACTCTTCCATCAAGTCTATTATGGCATGATAGATTTGGAAATTTGAACTGTGACAAACTCCACTTGTTGAAGAAAAATGGTGTTGCTGGTTTGCCTACAATTCCTAGGAAACTTAAGCAATGTGATGCTTGCATTCTAGGAAAGCATAACAAACAGTCTTTTCATGATTTGCATTCAAGAGCACATAGAAAACTTGAACTCATTCATTCAGATTTATGTGGTCCAATGCATGTTCCTTCTACAAATGGAAACAAATATATAATGACATTTATTGATGACTACACCAGAATGTGTTGGGTTTATTTATTGAAGAACAAATCTGATGCTTTTAAACATTCAAGGATTTTCATCAATTGATTGAAAATGATGGACAATCTCATATTGGGTCTATTCGCATTGATAATGGAAAATAATACACATCAAATGAATTTGAAAACTATCTTCGCCAACATGAGATCAAACATCACACAACTGTGCCTTATAATCCCCAACAGAATGGTGTAGCTGAAAGAATGAATAGGACAATCCTAAATATGGTACGATCCATGATTTTCTTCAAAAATGTAAAGATAATGTTTCCAGTTGATGTTGTTCTATGTGATAAATATATAAAGAATAGATGTCGATCTAATGCTATAAGAAACAAGACTCCATATGAAATGTGGTATGGACATGTTCCTTCAGTAAAGCATCTCAAGGTCTTTGGTTCCATCTATTATGCCTTGATACCAAAGGTACATAGAAACAAACTTCGTGCTAGAAGTCATAAGTGTATGTTTCTGGGGTATTCAAACACCTCCAAAGCATACTGCCTCTATGATTAAGTAAATAAAAGGTTTGATGTATCTAGAGATGTAATTCTCTTGAATCATCCAAAACTAACAATGTTGTTGAGCGACAACTTGATCGCTTGGATATATTCACAAAAGCAAAATCATTTCAAGAATTTGATAATTAGATTCCACATCTTGAAGGGAGGATTCCTACGCTAGATCAACAGGTGGAATCTTCTTCTGAGGAACACTCTCCCCCGCATGAAACTCCAACAATAGATGATGCTTTAAGTGATGTAATTGATAGAATTGGGAGACACAATCTTGATGCAGTCCCAACTCAATCAACAGAGCAGCCTACACCATTTGAGAAAGGTCCCCCAAAGTGGCTGACAAAGACACTTGAAAATGTTCATCTTGATGAGGTTAGAAAGACAAGAACTAGAAACTCAAATCGGCAAAATGGAGGTGATTTAGATGACTATAATTCACTAGTTGATATGGATGTTTCTTATGATTGTGAACTGAACTTGTCTACAGATTTTGAACCAACTTACTTCAAAGAAGCTGCTTCCCATGATGAATGGAAAGAAGCGATGCAAAATGAGTATGATGCCCTCATAAAGAAGAAGCTGGTTGATCCTCCGTTAGGAACCAAACCAATTGGCTGCAAGTGGGTCTACAAGAACAAGTATAAAGCTGATGGCTCACTTGACAAGCACAAATCTAAGCTTGTGGCAAAAGGTTTTGCACAGAAGGAAGGGGTCGATTATGAGGAAAATTTTGCGCCCATAGCAAAATGGGCTACCATCCGGACACTCTTTGCACTAGCAGCTCAGAAAAGTTGGAAACTCCACCAAATGGATGTAAAAACTGCTTTCTTAAATGAAGATCTAAAAGAAAATGTTTTTATGTCCCAGCCTGAAGGATTTGATGTGAAAGGACATGAACATAAAGTATGCAAACTGGTGAAGTCGTTGTATGGCCTCAAACAAGCACGGCAAGCCTGGTATGAAAAACTAACTGAGCATCTTTTGAAACTCGATTTCAAACATTATGATCTTGATGATGCAACTTTATTTGTCAAGAAAGTTGGCAAAAAAGTTGTATATCTTGTGGTATATGTAGATGATCTTTTGATGATAGCGAACAATGAAAGCTACATTGCATCCATAACGAAGGAATTAGGGAAAAGTTTTGAAATGACTGATTTGGGCTATGTTCATTACTATCTTGGCATTGAAGTAACCCAACATCCGAAGTCCATATTTCTTTCTCAAAAGAAATACATTGGAGATCTCTTGAACAAGTTTGGCATGACAGAGTGCAATCCTCTTACTACTCCAACGGAACAAAACTTAAAGCTCACATCTATTGAAGGAAAAGAATTTGAGGATTCAACAAAGTATAGACAACACATATGAAGTCTCAACTACCTAACTACTACTAGACCAGACATTTCGTTTGTTGTTGGAATCCTCTCCAAGTTTATGCAAAAGCCTTGTGAGGGACATTGGTCTGCTGCAGAAAGAGTTCTAAGGTACTTGAAGGGAACTCAAGACCTTGGAATCAAGTATACACAGGTAGATGAGTTCAGCTTGATTGGATACTCTGATTCTGACTTCGATGGAGACAAAGAAACTGGAGTATCTACTTCAGGATATGCTATGAGTCTTGGATTAGGAGTTGTCTCTTGGAGATCACGCAAACAATCAGTTCTAGCAGATTCCACAACAAAAGCAAAATACGTGGAGGCAGTTGAAGCAATGAAAGAAATTGTGTGGCTCAGGAAAATTCTTGAAGATTTGCAGGTAAAACAAGTACAATCAACTCCACTCATGATTGACAACACCTCTGCAATAAAATTGGCCAAGAACCCAAAGTTCCATGATC
>APFE031095896.1:0-25368 GCA_000404065.3 Pinus taeda
AAGGACACATCCTTGTCATATCCAAGACCATTTTTGTGCTTTTTGTGGACAAGCTCTTCCCAAGGTCTGATGATGGGCTTGGGAAGTGCAGACTGAATTTCTGCATTTGCATGTACAACTGCTGCTTCAGTGGGTACTAGATCTGAATGAACTATAACATTATTGACTTGCTGCTGATGGGTTGCTATTTCAATGTTCTAAACAGTAACAGATTCATAATGATGACTCCATTGTTGTAATTCTACTTGTTGTAGCTGAGATTCAAGCTGCAAAATTTCAATCTTGTAATGTACATCTTGTAAACAACTGTAAATATCGGTGAGAAAATCCTTGCTGATTTTGATTGTATTATCCATAGTAGAAAGTATTAGATTGTCTAGTAAGTCTAATATTGCACCAATTGGAGCCATTTTTAACCTCAAAAAATATAGTAAAATAATGAGGACCTCAATGCACTCAAAACTCTAATACAATTCCAAGACAAAGAAGCTCTCAATAGTCTCCAATCTCCAAATTAGTTCAAATATCCAAAACCCCACATGCTATAACTCTTCTGCTAAACTAAACATGATGTTCATAAATAATAATTTCACCACACAAGATATTGGTTGCACCAATCCTTTCCCAGTCTAGCCCAATTTTTTCACAGTTATGTTGATGCAAAATGAGCAACAATCATAGGATTTTAAGAGAGAAATATCTTAATATATAAAGCCTGATAAAAAGAGAAAGGGAACAATGCTTCTAACTATGGATTCAAAACCTCCATTGATGCAATGAAAATGGGAAAAGCGGCATTTGTGATTTTTGTGGCGTTCCTAACAGTTCTAAGTGACAGGCTTCACTGAATTCCACAATCACATATATTAATGGAGGACAATCTCTTTCATCAGTTGAAGATTCAGATCTCAGTAGAACTTGGTATGATGATACACCATATATTTTTGGAGCTGGTAATGGGATAACTATTTCTGCTAATCGCAAGATCAGTATGCTATACTCTGACAGTGTGCCACCATATATTGTACCGCCAAAAGTTTATTCCATGGGTCCAGTGAACAATGTTAACTAGGAGTTTCAATGCGCAAAGGCTGCTGGAGATTAGTCAACACAAATATTCAATATAATGGGTAGAGAATAAAATTCTCAGTGGAATTTGAATGGACATCCTGAAATCTATAAACACATCCTATTTACACCTTCTCTTTATAATTTATTTATAAACACCCTAGTGTACTTAATCGCTGCATCCCCTTTCCTATGTTTGAATTCCCAATACTTATAGATGAATTCTTTCGCTATGGATCACATGGAAGGAAAACATGCCCCTGCACCTTTGGCACATCCCTCTCATGTTGGCTCTGGTGACACACACTATGCGAGGAGGTAATTATGATAGCATATACCAAAATGGAAACAATACCAAAATAGGCCACTAGTTTGAAGCAGAGACAATGTTATACAACGTGTCCTTGATATTGGAACTGGGAATGGACTATTCCCTTATGCACTTGCAAAGCAAGGATATTCAGACTTGATTGGAATGGATTACAGTGAAGTGGTCGTGGAATTGGTTAGAAATCTTGTTGTTCGGGATGGATTTACCAATATCAACTTCCTGGCAGATGATATATTGGAATCCAAATTATAGAGACAGTTTAGACTTGTCAATGATAATGGGACTTTATATGCAATTGGATTTCATCTTGATGGTGTAGTTAAAAGGATTATGTATTGGGGTTCTATTTCAAAGCTCATGTCTCCTGGTGGTTTACTAGTTAAAGTATGGAAAAAGTATCGAAGAGCAGTGGTATGGGAGCAACGATAAGACTATGGGATGTCATACCATGGGAGTATGAGAGCAGCGTATGGACCGAGGACCACCGTATGCATATCACGCCATCAGCTTTCTCATTTCACTCCATAGTCGGCCTTCAATCACTATACCTCACGTGAACAAAATTGTTTTTTTCTCAATGAAGTAGCATATTGGTCACTGGATCAAATCAGTTGGAAGGTCGAAATCTGGGTTTTCTTCTTGATAAAATTGGGATTGTTGTCTCAATGAGAATGGAAGCTACCATGGCTCAGGTTGCTTGATAAAATTGGGATCGTTGTCCCAATGTCAATGGCAATAATAATAGCAGCAATGGAGTGAATTCTTCCCATTCTTCCTCTCAAGCACCCAATTACATATTTCTATATGGAGACTCAAGCCCTGATTCTCCCAACAATACACAGAGCCTTCTGGTGTTGTAGATCAAGCGAGCCTGGCTACTTGGTAGCCCCCTGTATTAATTTAGTATAGGAGGTGTCAGGCGTGCTGCAGTTAAATTGGACGAGTCTGGACATGCTGTTTCTACAAATGATTCTATGAGTATAACAAGGTTTTTGAATGAATTTGAACGAAGAGAATATTTTCCTAATATTTATGAGAGAGATATAGTGGAGGTTATCTCTTAGAGGGGCAAGCACTTGCAGTCTTATATTTACCACCGACCAGATGTGAATCCATCAAATTTAATACCAACTGGTGATTGGCTGCGGTAGTGATGCAATACAGTGAAGATAGGCAACAGCGCTGAAAGGCCCAAAAAATGCCTCGAGTGTGCATTAATGATTCTACTAGATTCCTCCAATATACCAAGCATTACACCAGCTGTTACACCATATTATCATGCAGAGGGCAGAGAACTCAAGAATATGGCAGATTGCAAGAAATGCAGGACAAAGTTCTGAAAACAATGGCAGAAGGGAGTTACAATACAGAAAATTAATTTAAGACCTGCGCACCTAGGTATGAGGGAAAGATGTCAATTTCTCTATATCAGGAAAATGGGAAAAGCTACAGGACAAGCATGCACAGAAGGGCCACAAAAACAAGTGGCTCACAGTTGAGTAGGGCAGGAGATTTTCTGCACTAATACCATGTTAAACACACATATGGTAGCACCATAATATGAAAGATAAACAGGAGAGTTCATTTATTATTAACAAATGATATACATTTGTAGTACATGGTGTCACCCTTGGATTCATATTCCAAGTGGTCCCTTGGACCCCTTTTGGTTGTTCAACTTCCACACCAACCCTTAGAGGATTAGGTGTCCAACAATAACACATTTATATCAGTACATTATAAACAATAAATAAATTTTAAGCCATAAATACATTAATATCAATACATGAATGTATTAGTAGTATAAATCTTAAGAATATTGATATAAATAGCAAGAACATGAAATCCCAACAATAATATTATAAACGTCAGCAATATTTTCATTTATGAAAGACATGAACAAAGTGAAGGGACCCACACAAAAGACCAAAACAATTACAAATGAAAGAGAAAAAAATAAAATAGTAACATTGCCATTGGAGCAGAGGAACGTAAATGAAAAAGGAACATCTAAATTGCACACATTGGATTTAAAGAAGAACAACATAATAGGACATTTTAAGATGAGAGATATACAATTTTCTACATAACAACAACAACGAGAAAAAAAAAAAATCAATTTCACCAACATTGCAACCACAGAAAGAACATTGATTCTTAACATAGAATTTTTGTTTTCTTTACATCAAACAATTCCACTACAAAATTGAACTTGGAACACTCCATCAAAATTCATATATTGAATAGCCTCTTCCAAAACACAACTAGACTAATGACAAAAGCAACACCAATTCAAATCAACAGGATATTGATCACGATACTTAACAATTTCCAACCAATTCCTTCTTACTCTCCTCCCAGACTCCCTCTGGTGCACATGTAACAAGTATTTTACATGTGTTTTTGTTTCATCCAGCACATGAAGATTCTCACCAATAAAAGCAGGATGGAACTCATGTTTTCTATCAAACTTGTTCCGAAGATACAAAATAAAAATTATCGCTCCAACAATATTGCACAATATTTTAGAATAATAGATGACATCATTATTGTCCATATCTGCATTTGAAAGACAGAAAAAACAAAAGAAAAATCAATAAAGACATGCAAAAATAAATAAGCATTCACATATATAGATATATATACATAAAACATAACACCCCATTTTTATTCATGTTAAAAAACTTAATCTTATAATGTTACATGAAATAAAACAATCTAGTGTTACATGAACAAAATGATATAAAATTTTCTACAAATATAAGCCTCATTTCACAATACAATAGAAAAAACCATGGCCATATTCAAAAAATAAATATTCAAAACCTCCATTTTTGCATTTCATGATGTAATATGAATCCACAATATTAATATCGATATGAAGAAATTGTAAAATTGATTTTAAATTATTGGTTGATATAACTCGTTGTTTGTGTCTGAATGGTCTATTGAAAAGAAAATAACAATAACCACTTTAAAAAAATAAGTAAATTGACCAACATGAAAATCAATGTAAACAACTTTCTCAAATATTACCATGAATATGATGAATGCATTAATCTCATAAATATATGAAAATGATTATTCTATTAAAAGTAAATCAAGAGGACAATAAAAGAAATTCAAAAAACATATTATAAAAAATGTCACAATGTTATTAGTTGTATGTCATAGAGATATGGACTTCAAGCGCTCCTCTTCTTTCTTCCTAATTGTAACATATGCACTATCTTTCATCTTGGCATAACGTTGGAAATAGAGTGCAATGCATAAACCATCTATTGATTTCACTCTTGATATGGCTGTGAAGGTAAGGCCTTTCTACTTTTTATTCTCAATATCAACTAACACTCGTTCTAAAGTTAATCCCTATGACTTGTGGATTGTAAAAAGCCATGCCATCTTCAAAGGAATTTATTTTTGATTTCCTCTTATCATTGCTATGATAGACACAATGTTTGGATTTCTTGCATCAAATTAGAACACCAACATACTTATCAAAAACAACAGTTGTGAACATTGGAAGTTGAGATAGCTTAGAGGTAGGCGTATAAAATATATCCTTAACATAACCAAGTGCACCATTCACCAAGCCAGCTTCAACCCACAAATTACATGTCAACATAACACGCTGACCATGACACAACAAAGCTTCATGGTCCAATTGATCATCATCAACACCAATGATCTGTGAATGCCTTGAATGCTCAATAATACATCATTGAATTGGAGAATTTAATGATTTTAACATATGCCTATTATGGAAGGAGACCAAATTATTCGCTGGAAACATGTGAACTTCTGCATTAAATAAATCTCTTTCTCTAGGATGCAACCTCATATAAACCCCTAACATAAGAAACTCCCAATCTTCAAGAATAGGTTCTACATGTCTTATGTTATTGAGGACTCTATGAAAACAAGGTTGTTTCTCATTATTCCCTTGTTGGTGGAAGATTGTGTGAAGAGTGACAACAATCTTGAAATTGTTCCACAAGACTTTCCCTACTATATTACATGCATACAAAGACTTAGCTCTCACAAGAAGTAGCTGGCCAAGGTCACCCACAAGGATGATGGATCTGCCACCAAAAGGAAAATTATTTTCATCTAGAAATGATTCTTGTAATTGAGCATCTATTTGCATAAACAACCTTCATCCTAGAAATCTCATTTCATCAATCAATATATATTGAAAATATCTCATTTCTTCCTGGGATATGGCAAGTGACTTCCCTTGTAGTGGCTACATATATTTAATTGGAATTTTTAGAGCAAAGTGTATTATTTTCTCATGTATATTAAAAGAAGCTATTCATGATGGGGCAAGAAGAAGCAAAGGGCTTCTTCCATTACTTGAAAAATTAGAAAGAGCTTCAAAAATACAATGGATAAGGAAAGACTTCCTAGTTCCCGCAATGCTCTAAACAATCATAAGAAGAGCTTCACAAATCTCATAGTGCCTTAAAACAATTTCAAAAGGAAGTCGTTGTTTTTCCCACGATGAATCTGGAGATGAAAATGTTCTATTTGAAAGGTCAACAATATCACCCCTTGATTTTTAATTCCTTATAAAATGAATAGCTTCTTCTGCAACATCATCAGAAATAGTTGTACTTTCCCACTCAAAGGATATATCAAAGTCCCTTTGAGCAAGGGTGTGAAGATCAGAAACATTGACATCATTTGGTGGAACCAAGCAAGAGAAAATTTTCCATTCTTGAAAATCATCTTCAAGGTTCATTTATTGGTTAGAAAAATCACCATCTTCTTCATCTTTAATATTGTTGAAAATTGATGGATTTCGATCAACATGCCATGCTCGATATCGGAAATTCCTCCAATTTTCAATGATAATTTCAGTTGAAAGGCCAATTTTTGCATTAATATCACAAAATGGCTTGTACAAGAGAAATTCTATCTAGCAAAAGGTTTCAAATTCATTTGAAGCCTCACTAGGAATAGAATAAAACCATGGCCAAACTCGAACAATAGCATGAAAATCTCTAGGCTTCCATGGATCTTGTTTACGCTTGCTATAAAATGTCCAAGATATTTTTGTTTCTATCAAAGATAGATTTTCAAGGAAAAAATGTTTCTTGCGATAATGTTGAACAAAAGTATTCTGAGATGAACATTGCAAGCCATCCCTTGAGATTTTCCTAAAAACCTTTCTTCCAACATTTAAGGAAACAAATTTCTGAGTAAAAGCAACAAGAGGTAGCATAAGCAATATATGGCACGTTTCTTGTGATCCATGTCATGGTTAACAATCGTTTTTGCAAGAAACCTTATATATGCACATAAAGCATGATCCTCAGAGCCAATAGAATTTTAAATTCTAGTTAACATATCATGATAACTTTCAGACCTTTTTTTGCTTTTGATGCATACTTAGCAATATATTTCAAGACAGCATAGCGAGAAAGCACTGGATGGCAATCAACATTTGCATGCCACATTGTTAGAAGGTCAATGTTATGTACATTAATCCTGGCATCATTTCTTGCTGGCTCATATTTTTTTTCTTCCTTCATCATCTATGAAAAATATTGATTCATCACAAAGATCCCATGGAGCATTGTACCGACATGTTAGAATAGTGATTTTTTTGCATAAACAAGAATCTACACTACACTTTGTGTGCCTTTGGACATGGCTTAAAAATTCTTCATAATCATTATGAGGATTACAAGAGAAAATCTGACCGGAATTCAATAGGAAAGGGTCATCATTGAGGCTTCGTGGAATCATTATGTTGCAATGATGTATGTCACGTGGATTCCATGAAGTTACATATTTTTCAAAGAATATCTTTGCAAGATGTACATCAGAACCATTTGACCAACCAAGTCTTTCCATGTCAGGAGCTTCCGACCACAAGAAACCATGGATATGTGTTGAACGTCTATGTTTCCACTCATATATGAAGAAAATGAAGATATAATTGCTACAAACAATATAAATAGAATCATAATAAAAGCTAACAAAGTATAGAAAATAAATTCAACAACACAAACCTATACCAAAAGTCTTTAGCTTTAAGATATTTTTAGATAACTTCCTCTCAAAAAATATTGAATCTATGGTGCATAAATGTGGCAACAATATGAGGGTATTGGATAACATTTTCAGTCTTCATATGATGCTCATTTAAAGAATGAGAGTGTGAATGTATGGGCATGAGTTTATGCAATTGTGGCCACTTTGTGTCAGTTGCACTCAAAGTAAATAATAAAGATGGACATCCCAACTAAGTAACCATGTTAGTCAATTCAACTCGACACTTAGTCTAGTATGCCCTTGTACCTCTCAAAGAAGAACCAAATCACATAAGATTCTCAGCCAACTTATTATATGGTAAATCAGACAATTGGTGATGCAACTCTTCAATTCTGGTAGGTGAGTTATCATGTAAATGTTTCTTTACAAAAACTGCAGCAGTTGCTTGGCTCCGATGCCACATTATCATGTTCAATAGGTAATATCGAAAGTGAGGATGTTTTCCAAATCACTGATCATAGTACCTAAGAACGTGCACTACATACTCATGAAGTTCAGCACTACAAATACGTGGTTGCAACCAATCAGCATCACCAGTGCAGAATAATGTTGGGAATTCCATATATAAGAACCCCTCTGTATTATATTCATTCACTAGAGAGGTTCCAATACTCAGCCATTCTGTGTCTTGAACATGTGAAGTATCAACATTATCAAGAAATGATTTAATTTCTTCCACTTCTCTTCATTCATTTGGCAGGCAGGCAACAAACGAGGAAGGATGAGATGGAAAATGCTCAACAGGTGACCCTTCATTGTTAATTGCATTGATCTCATATTCTTCAATATCACAATCAACAAATTTAAGCCTGGAGGAGACATTTTTTGATCTTTCGGGCATAACATTCACTGAATCATAGTCAATTACAACATCTCGATAATATTGATCATGTTCAATTTTGAAAAGAAATGCAAACATCACTCGAGATCTTCTGACATAACATTTATAATATTTAGACTGAGTGACATGTCTCCTCACAATCAGAAAGTCAATATCTTCAACATGTCAGGGAAGACTTTATACAATTGTAGAAATATCTTGAGGAAAATTAATTGTATGACCGCTATACTTATATTTCCCACCTCAAGCATGTATCACTTGAAATATAGGATTCACATGTGGTATTAGCGTTTCTTCAACTTGAGTAAGAAATATTAAAATATGAGGTTGCTCACCAGGATCCATGTGTTAGGATATTCCAACACATAGGAAATAGTTAAGTATAACTTGGTCTAGTGTAGAGTTAGGTAAAGTATGTTTCTTTACTATGTAAATTTGTAACTTACAATCTGACGGTCACGATATGTTCTAGATATGAAGTGATTTGACAGTTCATTCTCTCCTCGGTATTACTGGCACTTGATCCATGGCTTAACACCCGATAGGTCTATGATATCTATTTAAAGAACATGGAGGGCCATTTGTAGGGTGACCATTCATGAGAGAAACTTATGTAAATTTTCTTTCCTTTATTAATAAATTGCTTGAAGTGGCCGCGTTGGCTCAGGCTGTGGACTGTTTCCCTCTTTGAGGGTTTTAACCACGTCAAGAATATTGGTGTAATTATTTATTATTTGTTTGTGAGTGGTGTCCTTTGGTGTTCTATATAATGAACTTACCCTGTAAATCCCTACATGGTATAATAGTTATTTGAGGGTTGCATCCATTGGTGATCCAAATCGGAAGCCGGTACAACTGCATTTGACTTTCATTTCCTATATATACTGTTTCTGACTGCTTTCAGGCTGAGAGGACTGCTTTATTGTGTTAGGAGCATCTGTTCTAGTGAGGAAACCATTTCGTTTCACATGAAAAGTTTTCCAATAGCCCTAGCTACATCATTTTTAAGATCTTGATGTATACACTCTTTATTTGTAGTTTTAGTTATTTATCTCTATGTTTATTTCAGTTTATTTATCTCTTTGTTTTATATTATCAGATCTATACCTTTCATTTCTATGTATGCTCTTTGCCCCGTGACTCTGTGCAATTTAGGCAAATCAGAAATAGAAAGGAAGGATTTTTCTCATGCGTATGTTCTTTTCCACCACGCCATAATGTGATCTTGAAAAATTAGAAACATTGAGGAAAATATTCAGTTTCTGACAAAAGCTAACTTCTGAGTTCAAGCCATAAGGTTTGGTTTTTTTTGTATGTCCGTGATGGGTTGTGTCGTTTTTTGTTTTGCAGGTAAAAAAGCTTTTTCAAGTAAGCACGCACACTAAAGCATTAGTGACCAAAAAAATAAAAAACCTTCATCTTTTCTAAAAATTTCTAACCTTTTAAACTAGCTCACTTAGTCCAAAGTTACTTTATGAGAATAGAGGTCTTGAGTTCAAGTCTTTCTTTTTGTTGAGTTACTTTTTCAAAAAGCACATGTATCTTAGGTTTTTAAAGTTAATTTATGTAAAAGTGTTCTCACCCATTATAAAAAGTGAGTCATTTATAATTCTAAAGTCTCTTTATCTTTTATTTAAGTTACAATTTAGTGGGTAGCTCATAAAGTACAATTGTAAAAGTGACTTTCACTTGTTTATAAAAGTGGGTCACATAAATTGTTTTTTTAAAGTGAGATAATTAGATTAAGTTTGGAAAGGGGGGGTGGGGGGATTTTTTTTTAAGTCTAACATTATCATTCACTTCCACACACTCACGCACTTCATCGACATCTTCAACAACTTTTCTTCAGAAAGCCATAAATTCTTCATCCAGAAAAAAAAAAAATTCAGAGCAGTTTTTTTTTTAATCGGCCTAATGTTTCAAGATCTTTTCATTGGAACACTTTGTTTCAGCATCTATAGCTTCAGATTTTACTAAAATGGAATGTCCATGCTAAGTTATTCTTCACAACACCAACTACTTCCAATGGTGTTCCTACATTGTGGATTTACTTAGAAGTAAAGGTCTTTACAGAATAGCCTCAGGACAAGAAACTAAACCTAAAGATGAAGGTAAGGCAGCCAAATGGGAAAATAGGCAAGATCAAGCACGTGGGTTGATAGGGATGTTTGTTTCTCCAGACCTTAGATTCCATATCACAAAACTTTATACCCCTAATGAAGCAATGAAGCAACTCGCTAAAGTTTTTGGAATTAAAAATGAAATTAGAGCCCATCAACTTGAAAATGAGTTTCTTATGTTCGACCCCAATAATTTTTCTTCCATTGAAGATTTTTTGTCCAAGTTCAAGACACTTAACTTCTTTTGGAAGGTGTTAAGGTTAAGAAAGAAGATGGTAGACTTATCTATTCCATTCTTACTAAGTTGGGACCAGCCTAATCTATGCTTGTTTCCACCTTCCATTCTATTAGAGAAGCATTTATTTCTCAAGGACAAGACTACAAGTCCCCCTCTTTTGATTCCTTTTGTGATTATTTAATAAGAGAACAAGAAAAACTCTTACATCTTGGTCTTCTTAATCTTGGAAACTATTCTAAGAAAGCCTTAGATACCTAGTAGCAACCAAATTCAAAGAATCCTAAGAAGCGATATCCTAAAATGATTGATCTTAAACCAAACAAGGGTCCTAAGCAATTTCAGTCTAAAAATGAAAAATCAATTCAACAAAATGATAAGGAAAATAAAAACAAAGGGGAGAAGACTAATAGACATTGCAACTTTTGTAATCGAGGTGGCTGCTTAGAATCCAAATGCTTTAAGAAGATGGAAGCCTTAGAAGCAATAATGAGCAAGCATAACATCCATTTGGAGCACTCTTCAACTTCAACTTCATCTTTAGGAATTTCACTTTCTGCATGTGGTTGTCAAGCATCTTGGTTTGGTTACACACTAAATGTATCTTCTTCTTCTCATTCTCATCAGTGGCTCATTTATTCTGGAGCTTCTTATCACATGGCCAAAAACAAAGCCATGTTTTCTTCTTTAAATGATTTTAACACCAAAAATATATATTGATGTGATGATAGATCTCTTAGTGTTGTGGGGACTGGAACTATTCATCTAGACAATGGTCAATTTAATGATGTATTATGTGTTCCAACCTTATCCTGCAACCTTCTATCTGTATATCAGATAACTAATTCAGGTGAAGGTAAAATCGTTGAATTCTCACCTCATGATGTTGTAACTAAGGACCAAAGAGATCCTAGATAGATTTTAGCTACTGGTATTGTTGATGATTCTACAAGGCTGTATAAGTTTAACAACTTTGGGTCATCAACTCTTCCATCAGTATTTGTTTCTCATAATGATGAAGTGAGAAAACTTTGGCATGATCAATTTGGTCACTTAAACTATCGCTCCCTTCAAAATCTATGTAAAGAAAATATGGTGATATGTCTTCCTATGGTATCTTGCAGAGATGGTGTTTGTTCTGGATGTGCACTTGAAAAACATCATTGGGATAATTTTGAAAAACCTGCCTCTTGGCATGCCTCAACCCCTTTACAGCTTGTGCATAGTGATTTATGTGGCACACTTCCAGTTGTTTCATTATCTGGCTACAAGTATGTCTTAACTTTCATTAATGAGTTCTCCAGATGCACTCGGGTATACTTCTTAAAACTCAAGAGTGAAGTATTTAACATGTTATTGGCTTTTAAGGCCTTTGTTGAGAAACAATATGGACATCAAATTCTTAATCTAAGATCTGATAACTGTGGAGAATATGCTAACAACGAATTCATCATGGAATTCAAATGCAACATACTATTCCATATACTCCACAACAAAATGGTGTAGCTAAAAGGAAGAATCAAACCTTAAAGGAAATGTCTATTTGTATGCTTCAATCTAAAGGACTTAGTCTTAATTTTTGAGCAAAAGCAATTAACTGTGAAAATTACATAGTAAATCACACTCCTACTAAGGTTTTAAAGAAAATCACTCCAGAAGAGGCATGGAGCTCAATTAAACCAGATGTAAGTCACTTTCATGTTCTTGGAAGTGAAGCACGGGCCCATATTCCAGATGAGAAACATAATATTTAGAACTTAAGAGTGAAAAAATGTAATTATTTTGGATATTCTGAAGATGTCAAAGGATATAGACTTATTCCACTTAAGTCCAAAAATGTTATCATTAAAAGAGATGTAAATTTTGCTGAAAATATTATGGCCTACGAGCCTAGTTTGGTTGATGTTCCACCTTTCTCTATCCCTTCTACTTCTAAAAATATTTCTTCTTCAAATGATGACAGTGAGGATGACAATCCTCGACCACCTTCTCAGGATCCTCCTTTAGCTCCTTGGCTTCCAAAATGGGTTCGTGCTACTGGGGATGCAGCAGGTGCTCTTGCAGGTGATCCTATAGATCAATGATGTACACGTTCTTAGTTCGATAGAGCGTCTTCTTTATTAGCTCAAGCTTTAGCGAATTATGATCTTGACACCTTTGTAGAAGCTTCAGACCATGCAGATTGGGATGCAGCTATGAATGAAGAATATTGTTCATTATTGGAAAATGATACATGGGATCTTGTTCCTCTTCCAAAGGGACAAAAACTTGTTAGATGCAAATGGTTTTACAGAACCAAGTTTGGACTAGATGGAAAAGTTGATAAACATAAAGCTCGTCTTTTTTATAAGGGTTTTTCACAAGTTGAAGGCATTGAATATACTGAAACATTCTCCCCTGTTGCCAAAATGAACTTTACCTGCCTTGTTCTTTCCCTTGCTTCCTCTTTCAAATGGGAATTCCATCAGATGGATGTTAAATCTACCTTCTTGCATGGGGACTTGCATGAAGAAATCTATATGGAACAACCTCTTGGCTTTATAAAAACATACTCCAGCCTTGTGTGTCGGCTTAAGAAATCCCTTTATGCTCTCAAGCAAGCCCCTCGGGCTTGGTATGCCAAAATGGATAGCTTTCCTTTAGATACTAGTTTTTCTAGGTTTCATTCTGATAATAATGTCTACACCAAGAAAGTGGGTAAGTCTCTTATAATTCTTGTTCCTTATGTTGATGATCTTATCCTTACTAGTAGTGATCCCAACATTATAAACCATGTGAAGTCCAGCCTTAAAAAGAATTTTGAAATGACAGACTTAGGACACTTGCATTATTTTCTTAGTCTTCAAGTCTTGCAATCCAAGGAAGGTATTTCCCTTTCCCAATCCAAGTATGTCTGTGATCTTCTACACCACTTTCACATGGAAGATTGTAAGCTGACCCCTTCTCCCTTTTAGTCCAGAGCCAAAATTTCAGTCACTTGTACTTCCCCTGAAGTTAATGCTACCTTATACCTCCAACTTGTAGGAAACAATTCGTATCTAACCCATACCTGTCCTGACATCTCCTTCGTTGTTGGCCTTATTGCTTAGTTTATGAAAAACCCACATGAAAGTCATTGGAAAGCAGCTAAAATAATACTTCATTATGTTCGACGTACAATGTAGTTTGGGATTCATTATAGTGTAGAAGAATCTCCTCTATTGGTTGGTTTCACTGATTACGATTGGGCTGGTGACACTAATGATCGGAAGTCTACTACAGGTTATGTCTTCACTCTTGGTTATGGACCTATTACATGGTATTGCAGGAAACAAAGTGCCATTTCTCTTTCTTCAGTAGAAGCAGAATATCATGGCACAATAGAAGCTAGTAAGGAAGCTTTATGGCTTCGTCAGATCCTGTTAGAGTTTGGCTTTCAGTAGCAGAATCTGACTACACATTGGTGTGACACTCAAAGTTCCATTTAGCTATACAAAGATGCAGTCCAGCATCAGCACAACAAACACACTGAACTACACATCAACTTCATCAGAAATCTCATTCATGACCATGTTCTTGAAGTGCATTATTGTTCAACCGATGATCAAGTTACAAACATCTTTACAAAGGCTCTCACAGAGGCAAAGTTTACTAAAGTTCGATTTATGTTTGAAGTTTAGGAAGTTGACATTAAGGGGGGAGAGGCTCTAATGCTTCCTTCCTTCTCCTATTGTGTCATATTTGTACATCCTTCAATCCTATCGTAGGTTTTTCTTAAGGGGCGATATTAGGATATTCCGACATAGGAAATAGTTAAGTATAACTTGGTCTATTGTAGAGTTAGGTAAAGTGTGTTTCTTTACTATGTACATTTGTAACTTACAATCCAACGGTCACAATATGTTCTAGACATGAAGTGATCCAAGGGTTCATTCTCTCCTTGGTATTATCGACACTTGATTTGTGGCTTAGCACCCTATTGGTCCATGATCTCTATTTAAAGAGGATGGAGGGTCATTTATAGGGTGATCATTCATGAGAGAAGCTTATGTAAATTTTCTTTATTTTATTAATAAATTGTTTGAAGTGGTCACGTTGGCTTAGGTTGTGGACTATTTCCCTCTTTGAGGGTTTTAACCATGTCAAGAATATGGGTGTATTGATTTGTGATCTATTTGTGGGCAGTGTCCTTTGGTGTTCTATCTGAGGAACTTACCCTATAAATTCCTACACCATGTTATTATATCAACAAAAACGATGGGCTCCTCTTTCACTCTTACATCATCTACAAACAGTTCCTTCAGAATGTCTCAAAACATGGATTCTGGGATATGATTCTTAGCTAATGTGGCACATTTATACAATTAACAAGCTATCTATCTTTGCTCGAAATATTTTATGCACTTCAACCATTTTTTCATCAAAATGAATATGATCTCTACTGGTCGGACCATGTTGAGAACCATTTGGAAGAGTAAGATTTCTTCTAAAATGTACTTCATCTTCAAGAACATGAGATTTCCTTCCCAAATTTGAAGCATGTGGAATTAATCTATGACAGGGTCTTTCCAAATTTATGGTCTGCATTTCGTGAACCTGAGAGGATGTAAAGGTCTCTTTGTCATAAAAGATTTTAAAATTTAATTCCCAACTAATTATAAATGAAAAAAAATGAAGAAAGAATCAAATGCATTCAAAATTTACATTTGTTTCTTGATGTGGTGAGGGTTATGAGACGGTTTCTCTTTGCTTCTAACATCACTGGATGGAATATTTTGGGAGTTAGTTTCTATGCCTTTATTCAAATGAGTTGTTTCTTGTTTTGAAAAAATAAAATATGTTATAAAACTAAATTTCCAACAAATAAAGATTCAAAAATGGAAAACAAATCAAATACATTGAACATCTACATTAGTTTTACAATTTGATGTTTGGATTCCAATTCTCCAACCTAATGAGACGAAATCATGTTTACTCCATAAAAGGTTATAAAATACAATGTCCAACAAACTGTAAATGAAAAAATGACAAAAATATCAAATGCAATCAACATTTACATTTGTTTGGCGATGTGGATGAATGCTATGAGATGGTTCATCTTCACTTCTAACATGAGTAGATGGAACATCTACAAAGTTAATTTGTATGCCTCTATTGAAATGAGTTGTGTCATGTTCAAAGAAAATAAAATATGCCATAAAATTCAATGTCCAACCAACTCGAAATTTAAAAAATGAAAAGAAAATAAAAAAACATTGAAAATTTACATTAGTTTGGCAATTTGATCGTCGAGGAGAATGCACAGGAAGGTTATGACATGCTTCATCTTCACTTCTCAGATTAGTAGATGAAACACTTTGGGAATTAATTTCTAGACCTCTATTAAAACGAGTTGTATCCTATTCCAAGAGAAGAAAATAACTTATAAGTTTAGTAAACAAAACTTTGTAAATAGAGTAATGTAATAAAACAACCGCTATTGGAGCAAAAATAAAAATATATTTGTGTTACCTCCATTGTTCCACGCAAAATATTATCATGGATGATTGATTCTCTTGGTGGGACCACATTACTTTGAGAAGCAGGATTGGAAGATCCGATGTTTCGAGAAATTGGCTCCAAATTAACAAATGGCCAATTAAACTATTTTCCAAATCATCACACACAATGTCATCATTACCTCCACCATGGATTTTTTGCAACCTTTGGCCTTGGTCAAAACATGCAATTGGACACACCAGAGGGTTAGTGTGGACATTTGCATCCACGTTATCAATATGATGTTCTTCTCAATTGCAAGATGTTTCCCCAATCTTATGAACATTTTCAGGAGAGCATCGAACAACAAAATTATGCTAACGAGGAGCATATTCAGATAATGAACTATTAACAGAAAATGTTCTTTCCATTATATCATCCATAGTACGATACCTACGAGGAATTATAAAATCATTTTCAAGAGTGGCTTCACTCATTCTTTAGCTTATTTTTTTTTGCTAGATAGGATTATGGTTGAAGATATGGATCATTGTACTCTCTCTCTTGCTTAATCATTCAATGAAAATCTTATGAGAAGAAAAAATTGAAAGGGTTTTCCCCTATTGAGTTTTTCGTTGGTCTCCAATCAATCGTGGTGTCTTTATATGTGAATTCTTGTCTTCTATTGTTCCTTTGAGTTCCCTACAATGATGATGATGATGTTCTTTTTATATAATTGCATATGTTGTTGAAAAATGTTGTAAATATGAATATTGTTATGATGATTTGGGGTGAATTTAATATGTAATTTAAGAAATGCAATTATCTAAAGTAGAGAACAATATATCCCTAAGAAAATTTAACAGGGCAGGGGTTGGTGTAGTGTAAATAAGTCTTAAAGGCCTTGTTAATTGATAACTATGCGATAAAAAAATTTATTAAGGAATTTAGACTTCTGTGATCTATAACATTGTTTAGAGAATTTTCGGCAAAATCACATAAATAATCTTTTGTCGACGCGTTTCGAACCAACCAGTGTGGTTCATCGTCAGGACAAGTTTAAGAACCGATCCAGCTTAGCCAGTTATTTAACTAGCTAAGCTGGACCGGTTCTTCAACTTGTCCTGACGATGAACCACACTGGTTGGTTCGAAACGCGTCGACAAAAGATTATTTATGTGATTTCGCCAAAAATTCTCTAAACAACAAAATTTATTGCAAAAATAAATAAATTATTTTTTATTTGTGTCACTTTCTCTTCACCTTTAAAGGGATATGCAATGACCAAACCAAAGGTACAACCTTGGACTCTTTGTTATCTCTTGTTGCTAACATTTTTATGGAACATGTTGATATTTCTTAAAAAACTTTCATTAACCCTAAATGTTGGTTTCTATTTATCAATGATACCTTCATATTTTGGCATCATGGCCATCCCTCTTTGATCTTTGTCTTTAACCATCTTAGTGAATCTCTCTCGATATTTAATCTATTATAGAAATTCAAAAGAAAATCTCTCTTCTCGTTTTAGATGTCATCAACTCCAATCTTTCTGATAACATATCCACCCACCAAGTTCGTAAGAAAATTGTCCGTACCAAATGATACCTTCATGCTTATTCTCATTGCCATTAGATAAAAATAAAAAATAAAAATAAAAATAAAAATAAAATACTATTCTAAAAACTCCACTTACTCGGCCTATTTGAATCTTAGCTTCTCATTTCCTTAAATACAAAGAACATACCTTAAAAAGACCTTTATGGATAGTGGGTATCTAATCTCTTAAATTAATAAATCTTTCCACATAGGTTTCCATTTTAAAGCTAAAACATATTATTTGAATCTTAGCTTCTCATTTCCTTAAATACAAAGAACATACCTTAAAAAGACCTTTATGGATAGTGGGTATCTAATCTCTTAAATTAATAAATCTTTCCACATAGGTTTCCATTTTAAAGCTAAAACATATTTTCCACTTATGTGGCATTATGGTTGACCAAGAAGTTTATCAAATTCCTTACTCCTATAGAAAATCATCCATAGGCCAAATTAATAACTAGTTCAAAACTTATCTCAAAAAACATATAACTAACATAATCTAGCCATTGTATTTTCTAAAAGAAAACCAAAAATTTTAAGTCAACAAGTGAACTCTCCTAACATATAATTTTACAAATTGTAAAAATAAAAAAACCTAATAATTAGCTAAAAAGACAAAACACCTAATAATTATAATAGTAAATATGACTACAAATTTATCCAATCATAAAATTTCATCATATCAGGTATTCTCTTTTTTATTTTTTTTATTTAATCATTGTTGGTCTTCCAAACACTATTTTCTCCCTTAAATCACCATTCTCTTTTGTTCCATCTTTAATTATTTGAATTATTGATTCAACCTTTACTTTATTCTTTATACTTTTAAATATAATTTATACCTCTCATAATCAATAAATTATTTATATTTCACAAACTTCACATTAACATGAAATAATTTCATTAATTTTAAAAAATTATAAAATTATTTTTTATATTTTTTGACATTAATATAAGTATATATCCATTAAACTTCACATTACATCAAAGAGTTTCATTAATTTATAAAACTATTAAATTATTTTACATATATTTAATTTACAATATAAAAATTCACATGATTATTTTATATTTATTGTAACAATTTTTTTTTAAAATAAGTAAATTTCAGTATTGTAACATTTTTTCAATATAGAGTGATATTTTCTTGAAAGGTAAAATTTCAAAAAATTTACCATTTCTTTCAAAAATTTAAATAACATTATAAACAATATTAATAAATTTTAAAATTTTGTATATGATATATTAAATAAATTACAAATTAAAAATTAAAAAAATAATAAAATTTGATTAAGCAAAGTTTTTTTTCGGTAGAAATTACATAAGAAAAGTTTCAATTTATATGTTTCAAACCAATAAGTGTAATTAATCATGAAAATTTCAAAATACAAAATATGGCAAATTTCAAAACACAAAATATGGCAAAAGCAAAAACTTAAATAAAGAGCAATTTAAAATTCATTACATATATTACATATTTACATAATTATGAATTAAAAACAAATCTTAATATTTAGGCCGATAGGCCTTTCTATGCATCAATAATCGTCAACACTTTTACCTTGCTCCGTTGGATCAAGTAAGACACTTTCAACCGTTGATTTGAAGTGTCATCTGGCAAGCATACACTGCACTTTGACTGCTTTTTCCAAATATCAATTGAGTTGCCTTCTTTTCTACTGTGCATTGAACTTGTCCCTGTTATAATTTAATTCTACATGCACTAAGGACGATCCTTCGAAAATGCTAAGAATTCCCACCTAATACCATAACAACCGCAAGCTGCAAGTCAAAGGGCCTGCGATAAAATATTGGAAACTATTAAATTCTTAGATTGTCTTCCTTCCTCTACTCTGCTTCTGTTCGAGACATTCCTCACCAGAACCATGGCGGAGCCGGAGCAGCTAGCTGATTGTAACGGTGTCAAGGTAAAGGCAGTCCCCTCACATGTATTTGAGTTTCTCTTATTTTAAGCTCAAGTTCAGTGTGAGATTACTGACCAGCCAATTTGTTAACACTTACTCTACTAAATGAGAGTGAAGTTTTCTTTAGATTTGTTCATTCTTTACTTTGCCTTGTATTTCAATATTGTGCCCCAAAATTGACCTGAAATTTATTGTTTATCAAGGATGAATGTTTATAGACAGCTTGCACAGGTTCCAACAAGTGGAATTTCAATCCAAGTGACGTCGTCATGGGATGTAGCCATAACATGTTAGGAATTCGAGGTGTTCTGCACTATGTGTTGTCGCACTTGAATCCTGACGGTCATTTTGGTTTAAATTCTGCTTCTTTGTTTTGAGCGATCGGAGTCATTTCCCCTGTCTATTGCTGCGTTTTGAGTTTTGGAAGGCATTCTGGTTTTCGCTAAAAATAAGGTTTCATTAAATTGACGCTTCTTGGTAGTGATTTTTGAGATGTTGGGGTAAGGGTTTGGTAGATTAAGACATGCAGACGAAAAGATCTATTCGCAATTTTTTCAAAGGTTTTCAAACACATTGAGCTTCCTTTCTTTGTGTAGAAATATTATCCTTCAAATCCCTATATTGTCTTCTAGGTTTTAAGTTAGTTTTTAGAAAAGGCATATATATTTTTTATTATAATTCGCCCATAGGCGTATATATTTCAACCTGGGGATGGATGAAGGCTTGGGAAATTATGTATATTTTTTTAGTCAACGAACCGGATTGAATGTGCTGGGAATATCCTACGAATATTCTTGGAAATATCTTACGACTATCCTTCGTCTTAGTGTGCAATGGACGGATGCGATTTCACATAGGGTAGTCGGAAGGGTTACTCTTTTGCGTTACAATCTGTAGAAATTAATTTTTAATTAATTAAAACCCTGAGTTGAAGCATTTCCATTCTCCCCCTAATCGTTCCTATTATGTATCAATAACAAGTCCCAAGTTACAATGCATTTAGCCGACTGTCTGTTCCAATTCATTCATTCATCTGTCGTTTGAGGAATGAGTGCAGATATGACACCATTATTCTCATTGTTTTGTGGTAATAGCAGTAGTGGCGGGAAGACCTCTCTAGGTTTACCTTTTGGCTTAACTTACCCTCCAATAGCTCATGCTACAAAAGAAAACCCTTTAGTGATAAATCTGGAATCACAACTAAAATTCCTGATTACTGTCATCGGGTTGATGTCCAAACTGTGGATATTTCATGACGGGAAGTGGTTTACTGCATGCGTTTTGTTTCATCTTGCGTTTTTAGTCTCAAAGGCTAGGGTTTAATGTTTTTTTTGCTTCATGGTGTCTCCTTTTGTTCTAAGAACGACCTTCAGCAAAAGCACTGTCTGCGCCCTCAGGAGGATCATCGCTTGGGTTTCTCCTCGGAGAGAAAAAATTAGAAGAGTAGTGTTTTATATCTATATACATGTGTGTGGGGTAAGAAAGAACTTATAATCTTCGTTTATGTAGTTAGAAGAACTAGGGTTTCTAAATTGTAATACGAATCGTTGATGGAATTAAACTTTGACAAATTGTTTGTCGTTGTTGATATGAACGCATGTAAGATAAAGCCGAAAATCTCCTCACTCGCTGTTATCTCAAGTTGGATATCAATTCTTCTCATTTATCACACTCATCTTACCCTAGAATAAAATGTATAACTTAAACAATGGTCCTTGGAGGACAACCTTTTAGTTTGAGATTATATTTGACACAATTTTTTAATCTCGTGGCAATTACAATTATCAAAAATTATAATTCCCGTGAGATTGCCTTTGTTTCTCTCATTTTAATAAATGTTTACATGCTTATCATGACCATTAATGATTTTTGGGTGAAAATGCTAGAATATGATGTACAATGCATGAGTATCCATTCTACATTCAGTATACATTATTATTTTTTTGAATTAAGAGTGTCTTTAAAAAAGAAGGGTGGAAAAGAAATTGCTTGTTTCCTTTAAATCATACTCTCTTTAAATAAAATAGAGGTATAATTCATTGTGGATAGGCGAAACGCCTAGGATAATGTATATATTCTACAATCATATACATAAATTTCTTTTGAATTAAGAGTGTCTTAAAAATTATACAATGTTTATTGGTTGTTTCGTTTCAATTGCCCTGCATTTAAAAATAAAATTACAATTCAATGCAATTGGAATGAGTCCACGATTGGGTGTCAGACACTTGTAACTCTACGCCAAGTGAGGTATGACAAGCCACATATGGTATAAGCGAAAGAGGGCATACATTAAGCCATTCTATTACATTGGGGTTAATTTCTCTGCATTGAATGTGTGAACCATCACCCTTTGGCTGCGTGTGAAGGAATAGTACATCTTGAGAATCCATCGCGTTGTCTACGTTACGGTGGTTAAGTAGTGATGAGCATGTCGCAGTATAGGTGTTATTTGGCTTTTTGAGGGAAACAAACTTACTATTGTTTTCATTTCTTTGGGTTGGGTGGCCGCTCTTGGTGCCATAATAAGGTAACAACTCTTTTCATTATGTTCTAGGTGAAACTTTCATTTTCATTCCTTGGTTGGAGGGGGTGTTGTTTGAAGAGCTAGCTGGTGTCGCAGTCTTCAATCTAGGTGAATACGTTTTTTTGGCACTTCAGTTGGTTGTTTACATTACAAATTTGAATACATGCAAAGTGGTTATCATTGAATTTTTTGGTTGGCTTACGAGCTTTGAACTTACGAGGATGTACACTAATATGCAGATGACGACTTTGACCAAAGGATAATGGAATATTTCATCAAATTGATCAAGAAAAAGCAGGGAAAGGATATTAGTAAGGATAACATAAATGAAATAAGACATTCAATGTGTTCCTTGTAATATAGGTATAAACAAAACATCTAAAGAAAAGTAATTGCACAATGATCTAGTGCAAGAAAACAAGGTTTCACAAACCAATTAACTCTTCTAAAAAAATTCAACAATTCCAATTTAATAATCCTATTCGGCCTCTCTTTGTAGCTTTTGGGACAATTGCTAGTTAAAACTTATCTCATAAAAACATATTTATAACTTACACTGAGTGAGTTACCTATCTTCCTAGTTTTTAATCACAATCTCACAGTTCGGAAGCTTTCTAATCTCATCGGGGATTTTTATCGAATCACAACCGTGAAGATTTAGATACTTCAGATTTTGAAGTTCTCCTAGTCTAGAAGGCAACGATTTTAGATTTTTACAGAAGTTAAGATACAAAAATTGAAGATGTGAAAGATTACCTATTTCGTCAGGTATATCTTCAATCTCACTGAAACCCAAAAACAGAAATTCGAGGTGTGTCAATTGCCACAATGATGTTGGCAGTGATCGTATGGCCGTGCCATGAAAGTCTAATATCCTCAAAGACGTGAGGTTCAGTAAAAATGCTTCTGGAATTTCTTTCAATCCCTCATTTTCTCCCACGTACAAAGAAACTAGTTTGGGACATCTCAACTCCTTTGCTGGCAAAGACTTAATATCATTGCCCAAAACTGATATTCGCCTGCAATTTTCTGAACCTGGGATGTCAGGGAAATGTTGAAGACTTTGACGTGCCCTCAGGACACAATTCTCCTCATTTTCTGCAATATAAATAGCCATGTCATGGAGGACATCATGGACAGTGATAACATCCTCTTCCATCTGGAACAAGCTGCGATTTACAAGTAACTTTACATAGCTCTCCGCCGTCTTTAAGACATAGCCATAGTTGGAATCTTCTTTGGTTTTAACGAGGCCTTCTGCGATCCATATGTGCGCCATTGCTTCCACTGATATAGCAGCATCTTCAGTAAACATGGCAAAGAGAAGAAAACAATTTTTCAAGTTAGCATTGGGCAGACTGTCGTAACTCCATCTCAGTCGCTGATACAATTCTCCACTAATTCGAGGATGGGTGATTGGAAAATTTAAATCCACTTTTTGCATTTGATTTAAGGCAAGCTCCCAATCATCTACAGCTGCGTTGCCCATCATTGTTGAGGCTATTACATTTATTGCCAACGGCAACCCTTTACACTCCTCGGCTACCTGGCGCGCAATATTCTCTATATTCTTCGGAACATGGCCGTCTTCGAAAGCTATTTTTAAAAACAACTCCCAGGCCTCCTCTCTTCGTAAGGGTTGTATTTCCGTGCCCTGTTTTGCATTCATTTCATGAATCAGATCTCTATTTCGAGTTGTGAATACAAGTTTGCTCCCTTTGTTCTTGCCAAACTGCACCCCCAATTCTTTGAGAGAGAGTGCCCTCCACATGTCGTCTAAAACCAAAAAGAATTTCTTGGTCTTCAAATATGCACACAACTTCATCTTCCTCATATCACCGGAACAGTTGCTCAGATCTAAATTAATTGCAGAAGCAATATCATTTTGTATTTGCAGAATTGAAAATTGAGCAACTGTAGCCCAAATGACATGATCAAAAACACTACTAACCTTGTAGGTGTTGTAGACCTTTTTAACCAATGTTGTTTTTCCAACACCACCCATACCGTAGACACCAATTACGCCAACATTTGGACCTTCTGAGACCCAACTCTGTAGCTGAGTCTCCGCAGATTTAATTTCAAACCCGACCAATCCGGTGTCAGGTTCGTCCTGAAGTAGTGCGTCTGCCTGTTGTGGTGCCGCGGACACAATCTGTTGAGCACTGCAAAACACGGAAAAATCGGTCCGAAACTGATCATGGAGGTCGCGAATGGTACTGTTCCACTCTCGGATTTGCTTAAAGACTTTGGGCTTGCAAAAGAGGCAGTCAATACACTGCTGTAGCCAGGGGCGTTGTGAGCGATGGATCAACTCTCTGGCCTCTCCAACTTTGCGTTGCATCCTTAGCAGACAATTCCTCAGAGAATCCGGTGCCTCCCTCTGCTGATGTTGGAACTGAGAGCTAATATCAAGCAAAAGGCTCTTCATACGATATAACTGCTCTTCCAGAAGCTCACGGTTGTCTTCCAAATGAAATATATCGTCTATCTGTTGGATAAGTTGTTGGGTGATCGGAACAATAATACCGCTGCTAATGGTATTGGCTGCGTCTCTGGTTACAGTATCCATTGCTTGGAGCAACAGCAAGTGAGATCAAAGCATCATATCAGATGAAATTAGAGTATACTAGAAGAGAGCATGAATTATTATAAAAATTCAGGAGGGCAGCTTATGAATATATCAAGAAGCAGCAAACAATGACAGAAAGAGATGTCTATCGGACTGAAATTAGGAAATGTATGAAGGCTCTCCTCAGAAGGAAAGCCACCATTCATTCACCGCGAGATGATAAAATTCAGTATGACTTAGGTTCATTGGAGGGTCCAGCTCTAAATGTCATTTTTACATTGAATCCCAAATTGTCTTCTACATGAGTCACAAATTCACATTGATGTTATCTTCTACATGAATCACAAATTGACATTGTTGTTGTCTTCCACATGAATCACAAAGTTTGAGAGTTGTTGAAGGAAGTTCATGAATGTTTGACTTGCACATTGCTTTCTGTTCTCTTTAAAATCACGGGTCCTTTTTAGAGTCAGTGAGAGAAAGGGAGAGTAAGAACGGAAAAGAAAAGGTTATCCTTAACTCAACAAGTGTAAAGCCACTTTCAATGAAATTGTTCACTATCAAACAACTCACTATAGGTAGACTTTAGATATATAGGTAGACTCTCAAATATTTTTTAAATTCATA
>APFE031095905.1:0-14937 GCA_000404065.3 Pinus taeda
AATTCCATGTTAGGTACAATTTCTTGAGCAATCAGAGTTGATCCCTGATTTCAGTGATTCTCATGAATAATGCTTTTACAGTCTCTCCCTTGTGCATCTTATATTTCTTGAGTTAATTTTTCAAATCCATAATGTGGCTCAAAATTTTCACTTCATACATGACCACAATTTTATCTTACATTTCCTTGGATGTTTTCAAAGAAGAAATATAAACAAGTAGATGATCTCTTAAAGAATCAATAATAATATTCTTAGCTTTAATCTCACCTTTCTTGTACTTGGACTTGGAAATATGAGATGGATTTCTGGTGGTGGTGAACTCTCCCCTTACATGTATTCTATGACATCATACTCATCTAAGGTGACATTGATCCTAGTCTTCCAAGCTACAAAGCCAAATGCATCAGCTAACTTTTCATTATCCTTGAAGTATGAGGTAGAACTTTCTTACCATAGAAAAATTCAACTGCTAGAGGATGGATGCTCTTGCTCTATGTCTCTTGGGCTTGTCTTTACCTCAACTCTAATACCATGTTAATTTTTCATCAAGAATTTTTCTATGTTGCAACTATTACTTCAATAATTTCCAATGGCATGCAAATTACAATTTCACTTCTTCAATTAACCAATGACATTAAAGCAATAATAGCTATAACAATTATACAAATGCATAATGGACGACAACCAAGAGACAAGAGGCACAATATTTGCTCAATGACCATGGAAAAACCCCACTAGGGGGAAAACCCTTTGTAATTCTTCTTAAATTATATTTTCATAAAATGTTCAGTAGAGAGTATAATGAGCCCATACAAAAATATCCAGCAATATCAACCAAAGAATGTTAGAAATATGATCCTAGAAACAATACTTGTCAGAGTAAGATTTCCCAATCGGCTGTCAACTGTCAAACTGAAACCTTAGATCCAAACCACATGGAGGGAGAGTTATGTGTGCGGTTGAGATTGTTGAAATGTGGCAACAATAATATTCCAATTTTAATTTGTCCTTGAATTAAAATTGAGAATTAAAATTCGAATTTAGTCTCACCAGCTGCTTGAAAAATAATTAATTAATTCATCTTGAGTTAATTAGTTGGAGAAATTTAAGCTAGAAGTCTTTGTGAAGTCATGCAACAGTTGTCCCTTAAATTAAGGAGATTATCCCTTGATTAAGGAGATAAGAGTGAGGTGTATTTGAGTTTTAATTAGTTAGATCAGTTAACTGAGTTAAGTCTAGTTAAATTAGTTCCAAACGGTTTGAGGAACTAATTGTGAGTTCAGTTAGTTAATGTATGCATGCATCAAACTAGTGTACTCTAGATAATTGAAGATTCTCTCATCGATAACTCATGCATGTTAGTTAAGAGAAAGGCCCAGTTGAGATTAATGATAGGGACAATGTATTATCAATTGTAAGAATTTTCCTATAAGGAAAACTCTTGCATGCAGAAGGAATTCATTCCTTGAGATTTGCATAGTTTTATAGGGTGTAAGATCATTGTGAGTGATCAGTGTCACACTTGGTGACAGCTGGAGCACCCAGGAGAAATTGCACAAGGAAATAGGAGGCTTGGAGGGCAAAGGATAAGGCATATGAGTAGTCTATTTTGTCTATGAGAAGTGTGAGGGATTGTATTGAGAGATGGATAGTTGTGAGAGCTAAAGCAGTGTGTAATCCTGAAATATTTCCACTTGTATAATAATACTGATAGCGGGGTTTTTAGCTGAGGCTTTCCCCAGAGTATTCTTCTTTGTTTCATGTGTATTGATTCTTCTTCTCTGTTATATGTGTTCCGCTTGATCTTGTTCAGATCTATTCAACTTCTGCAAGTTTGATTGTAGAAGTAGATTAAGTATTTTGATTTAGTTATATTGCATAATCAGGTTAATCTATAGTTAGAATTTCTACATGGTATCAGAGCAAAGGTGATTGAATCTGTGAATAGTATACTGAGAAGGGAAATTTGAAGTTTGAAGTTCTTGGTTGCAGGAGCAAAATCTAATTCTTATCATACTTCAAAGTTCACCAATGGCGTTCAATGGCTTGAGACTCAAGTATGCTCTAGATGGTAGCTTGAATTACATAGCATGGAAAGATCGCATGTAAGCTATATTAGAAGACAATTGCTTGAAGGAATTCATTGACCAAGAAATCCAAAAGCCTGCTTCAACTAATACTCAAGAGTTGGCTGAATGGAAGAAGTTTGTGGCGAAGACAAGACGAATCATCCTGGAGGGAGTTCGAGACCATATTGTCTCGAGTCTCCGTGGGAAGGATACTCCATTTTCAATGTGGAAGACATTGAAGGACCTATACTAGAGTAGTAGCAACCAAAGGAAATTGGCGCTCAAGGATAAGCTTTAAAGAATCAAGATGGAGAAGGGAAACACTATTTCCACATACCTGAACAAGCTCACCACATGTAGAGATGAGATTAGTAGTGTGGGATTAACTATTGTCGATGATGATATGGTGAGTCTCTCTCTCCTCGGCCTTCCAAAGAGCTAGAATAGCTACCAGGACTTTGTGAATGGAAGGGAGAAATTGCCAGATTGGGAATGATTGTGGTCAAATTTGATGCAGGAGGACATCAGGAGGAGCATACGAGATGGTTCTTCATCTAAGCATGATGATGAAGAAAATTTGGCCTTAGCAAGTAAGAAAAGGAAAGGGAAAGGGAAGGCTTCCCATTCCAAATTGAATTCTTCTCATGGAGGGAAGAAGATTGACAAATCTAAAGTGGGATGCTTTAATTGTCATGAGATGGGCCATTATGCAACTAATTGCCCATTGAAGAAATCCAAGAAAGGATCCTCGAAAGGATCAGAAGGTATCGCATTAGCCTCTTAGTTCGAATTGGATTTTACCCTCATCGCATGCATGGCTTCATCGATGGTGGGTTGTGTCTGGTATCTTGACAGTGGAGCCTCATTCCACATTATCAGCGATAAAAGTTTATTCAATACCTTGGAGGAGAAATACCTCAAGATGCACATAGAGATGGGTGACAACGGAAAGTAAAATGTTTCAGGAGTAGACATGGTTTCTTTTCAAAGGGAGCATGGATCTCCTTTCACCTTGATAGATGTGAAGTATGCACTTGGATTGAAGAAGAACTTGGTATTGGTCACGATGTTGGACGACAAAGGCAATGATGTTGTCTTGAGTAAAGGAAAGGCATTCGTAAGACACATAACCACAGGTCAGACCAAGAGGATTGGGATTCGAGTGAAGAATCTCTATAAACTAGAGGTGGATGATTGTGCTGCATTGAGTTCAAAAGCAGAATTGGTACAAAGCCAAGACATTGGCGAGTTATGCCATAGGTGGTTGGGCCATTTACATCATGAGGCCTTGAAGATAATGCAATAGATCTCTACTGGACTTCCTAAAGGTAAACTTGAGCAAGTTGACACATGCAAAGGTTGTACCTTGGGTAAGTACACAAAGTATTCCTTTTATGATAAAGACAGTTGAGTCAAAGCTATCTTAGAGCGAGTTCATACTGATTTTTGTGGACCATTCTTGACGGAATCCACCACGAAGAAAAGGTATTATGTGATTTTCGTTGATGATTTTTCTCGTAAATCTTGGATTTATTTCATGTAGAAGAAGAACCAAACCTTCTAAAAGTTTTGTGAGTTCAAATCTTTGGTTGAGAAAGAATCTGGGAAGAAGATAGAGGCCTTGAGAAGCGACAACGGTGAAGAACATGCCTCTCAAGAGTTTAAGGAATTCTGTGCAATGGAAGGAATTAAATGAGATTTGACAGCTCCCCATAACCCACAACAGAATGGGGTGGCCGAGAGGAAGAACATAATGATTTTAGGGGCAACACAAGTGATGCTGCAGGACCAAGTCCTACCACTTCATTTGTGGGCTGAGGCATGCAACACAACGGTCTATTTGTGTAATAGAAGCCTTCATCACATACTTGGGATGAAGACACCAGAGGAAGCTTTCTCCGGTAAGAGACCAGATGTGGATCACTTCAGGACCTTTGGCTCATTGATATATTTCCATGTGACCAAGTATGCTCGGAAGAAGTTTGAGCCGACAGTAGAGTTGGGGATACTTGTGGGGTACATTGATACACCCCACAACTATTAGGTGTACTTGCCTACCAGTCAGAAGATCGTGGTTCGCAGAGATCTCAAGTTTGATGAGCAGAAGGCCATGTGAGTTTCCCTTGAGAGGGAGCTCCAACTAGAGGCTATGGAGGAACTTTTGGTTCCTAAGGAGGAGAAGCCTTAGACTGATGCAAATCAGTTGCATGTAGAGGTTCCATGAGTAGAGACATCCACTCAAGTAGAGTCTTCCAAAGATGGATGAAAGTGCACAAGAGAAGCTGACAGATTGTTGTCGGATGCGAGAGAGAATGTGGGAAAACCATCTTCTCAGTGCAACTAGAGGAGGTCACTTGATAGGTACACTGGATACATGGCCCTTGTTTGGGAATGTATTAAGACTGAGCCATCTTCCTTTGAGGAAGCAGTGCAGCAACCGATTTGGGTTGATGCTGTGGTGGAGGAGTATGACTCCATAGTTCGGAATAGTGTTTGGGATGTGGTTCCAAGACTGAAGAACATGTCAGTTGTGAGTTCCCGTTGGCTTTACAAGGTAAAGCAAGCTGCTGATGGTAGTGTGAAAAAGCATAAGGCAAGATTTGTTTCCCATGGCTTTTCACAGGTTGAGGGGATTGACTATGATGATACGTTTTCTCCTGTCGCAAGGTACTCATCTATCAGATCAATGTTGGCACTATCAGCATAAATGGGTTGGAAGATCCATCAAAGGGATGTGAAGACTACATTCCTCAATGGCAAGATTGAGGAAGAGGTGTACATAGAGCATCCGAAAGGTTTTGGGACCTTCGATCATGAGTCACATGTGTTTCGACTCAAGAGAGCTTTGTATGGGTTGAAGTAAGCACCTTGTGTTTGGTACACTAGGATCGAAAACTACTTCACCCGGTTAGGCTTCACAAAGAGTGAAGTGGATGTGAACCTATATCACATCATTGTGAAAAGGTAAGCCATTGATAATTATTTTTTATGTTGATGATCTCATATTAATAGGTGATGATCAGTTGATCATGCCTTTGAAGGAGGACCTTGCAAGAGAATTCAAGATGAAAGACATGGGTCTCATGCACTACCTCCTTGGCATGGAAGTTTGGAAGAAGCATGGGGAAGTGTTTTTGTCTGAAGGGAAGTATGCCAATGATATACTCAAGAGATTCCACATGGATAAGTGCAAGCCCATTCAGACTCCTCTAGCAGGTAACTAGAGTAAGGAGGATGCTACTTCAGGAGAAGTAGTAAAGGCTACTGTGTATCAGCAACTTGTGTGTTCACTGATGTATTTAATGAACACATGACTATATTTGTGCTATGCGGTGAACCAGCCGAGTCAAGCAATGGTTCAGCCTACCAAGATGTTTTGGAAGGCAACTAAGCATGTTTTGAGATACCTCACAGGCACATCTCAATATGGATTATGGTACATATGGATAGAGGGAGTGAAGCTATAGGGCTTCACTGATGCAGATTGGGCAGGGAATCCATCAGATTGGAAGAGCACATCAGGAGGAATTTTCAACCTTGGGTCAGCTGTAGTTTCTTGATATAGCAAGAAATAGAGGTCGATTGCACTCAACGCAGCAAAGGTGAATACATGGTTGCAAGTCAGACAACATGTGAGGTCATTTGTATGCGGAAAATTCTAGTTGGTTTGTTTGATCATAGGATGGATCCAATTTTGATCTATTTCAATAATCAGAGTTGTATCAAACTCTCTGAGAATCCAATATTTCATGATAGGTCCAAGCACATTGACAACCGGTATCATCATCTCAAAGGCTGTGTGGTAAACAGGATCATGTTGTTGCAGTATATTTCGACTGCGGAGCAAGATGCTAACATTTTGACAAAGGCATTGTCAAAGTGTAAATTCAAGTTCCATAGAGACAGGATCGTGGTGGTAGATAATCCCTTTCTTTTTGAGAGGGAGTGTTGAAATGTGGAACCAAGAATATTCCAATTTCAATTTGTCCTTAAATTAAAATTGAGAATTAAAATTAAAATTTAGTCTCACCAGCTGCTTGAAAAACAATTAATTAACTCATCTTGAGTTAATTAGTTGGAGAAATTCAAGCTAGAAGTCTTTGTGAAGTCATGCAACAGTTATCCCTTAAATTAAGGAGATTATCCCTTGATTAAGGAGATAAGTGTGAGTTGTATTTGAGTTGTAATTAGTTAGCTTAGTTAACTAAGTTAAGTCTAGTTAAATTAGTTCCAAACAGTTTGAGGAATTAATTGTGAGCTCAGTTAGTTAATGCATGCATGCATCAAACTAGTGTACTCCAGATAACTGAAGATTCTCTCGTCGATAACTCATGCATGTTAGTTCAGAGAAATACCTAGTTGAGATTAATGAAAGGGACATTGTACTATCAGTTGCAAGAATTTTCCTTAAGGAAAACTCTTGCATGCAGAAGGAATTCATTCGTTGATATTTTTCAGTTTTACAGGGTGTAAGATCAGTGTGAGTGATCAGTGTCACACTTGGTGATAGCTGGAGCACCCAAGAGGAACTCCGCAAGGAAATAGAAGGCTTGGAGGGTAGAGGAGAAGGCATATGAGCAATCTATTCTATCTATGAGTAGTGTGAGGGATTGTATTGAGAGTTGGATAGCTGTGAGAGCGAAAGCTATGTGTAATCCTGATATATTTCCACTTGTATGATAATACAGATAGCAGGGTTTTTAGCTGAGGATTTCCCCAGAGTATTCTTCTATGTTTCATGTGTATTGATTCTTCTTCTCTGTTATATGTATTCCGCTTGATCTTGCTCAAATCTATTCAGCTTCTGCAAGTTTGAATGTAGAAGTAGATTAAGTATTTTGCTTTAGTTATATTGCATAACCAGGTTAATCTACAGTCAGAATATCTACAGAGATGTTCAAACTACATGGATGAGCCTGCATGCCTACAGTTATAGTAAAAAAATCCTTGAGACAAGCCTTCAGTTGGAAACAAAAACCCTAATCACATGTTCGAGCCTTAGACCCTGTAATTTCGAGCCTGTGCAAACCAAATTCCACGAACTCACTTCAGACCTATGTGAACCAATCCAAACAAGAGAAAAGAAGAAAATTCTTGATGATGATGTCTAAATTAGGGTCATTTGACTTGTATTTATAGGCTTCCAAGGGTGTCCAATTTAATTTTAGGTCTGACCTTTCATTTTGTGCATATGTGGGCTTCACTTCAAAAATACACTTTCCCTTGTCCAAATCCAATGCTTTAAAGGTTAAAAATTTGTCCTCTTAGAAAGAGGAATTTAATGCCATGATTGGAATTTGTCATTGAGCTACCAAATTAACAACAACCAAGTCTCACATGTAGTAATCGCCCCTGAGCCAGATTCTAGAGGTTTAGGGATCTTTTGCTTCAGGGCTTAAAACACATTCATCATCTAAAACATGGACTCCAAAGATTCACCCATCTCCGCCCTCCAACTAAATTGAAACCAATAAATCAAACAGGGATTCTAGAGACCAACTTTCTCCACCCTTCAAAACTCAGCATTGTGGTTCCACTCAATGTAGGGATTCCATAACCCATAGTAAAATCAAAATACAGTAAGGAATCATTCGAAAATCCTCTAGCAATTTTTCAGGATCAATTCATCCACCCCAACCCTTTGGGTTTTCCTAATAAACACCATATCCACCCTCCACGCCAATGAGGAATCGAGAGGAAATCAATTCCTCACCTAATGATTTCTTCTACCTCCTTTTCCAATGAAAAAATTCATTCCTTTCTACTTTTCAACCTCTCTTTGTATTCCAATTTCTCCTTCGAGTGTTTTTGCCTTGCATTCTTCCTTTTTCCAATTCTCTCTTCTCCATCTTTCCCTTTTTCTTTCTCCTTCTATTCCAAATATTTTCCAGCAATTCAATTTTCCTCTTCTTGACCTTTTGAATTCTTGATTCTAATTTTATGTACATTAATATTATTTCCAATAAGCAATCACCCCATCCCTTTGGAATCTGTGTCCCATTACTCAACCCATTTTTTTTTTTAATCAAATGTTTACATTGTATACATTATATAGATTAATTTGGGTTGTCACAAACTTGTCCGCTTGGGGGAACACCGTCCTCGATGTTCTCATTCCATATGCAACACCAAAACATGATTTAAGGAACACAAACAACTCTATACAATATTTACAATTATAAACATATTCTTCAAACAACAAATAGAAAAGGATATGTTTCCCTCATTGAATCAACCATTTACCAAGTGGATTCCTAGGAAATATTGGATCTCCCCAAATAATATTGGAGCTCCCCACGATGACACACTTGGCCATATGTAACCCTTAAAAATGATCTCTTTCAGTTGTAGATTTAACTCAACCAACTTAGGTGTACTCATACGATACGATGCCTTGGATGCTAGTGTTGATCTAGGCATTAATTTGATAAGGAAATCAACGTATTTAAGAGGAGGCAACCCCTGAATATGAACTAGAAACACATCTCTGAATTTTTGCAACACATACTTCTCTAACACTTCAATCTCCTCTTCCCTGGTGCTGTCGTTGGCTTTTTCATCGCTGAAAATTTCCTCAACAAATAATTTGCAGCCTTTTTGGCAACTACGCTTAGCTTGCATGTTGGTAATTAGTCTCACTGACTTTGGCTTTTGCTTACCCTATAAGAATTTTCTTTCTCCAACATCATTCAAGCATTCAATTTATTTTTCATAGGAGTCAACTTTAGTTATGTGCGTATACAACCAGTCCATGCTCAATAATAGGTTGTACGCACCCAATGGAAACAAAGTTAAATGTGTTTTAGTTGACATATTGTGGAGCTCAAATGCACATGATCTCACCCAATAATTGACTTTTCTCTTTTTCCCCATTGTTATTTCAATTAACCAAGGTTCTGCATGCAAATATTTGGCTAGCTTGCACTTTTCCACCAGCTCTGGACTGATATAACTATAACCAGAACTAGGATAAACTAAAATAGAAATGATATGATTACACAACTTACCTTCCATCTTAACGATGGATTCCTGGTGGTATTCCTAGTGATATCACAACTACATAAATTCTGGGACTCTATGCCACATCCCCCAAATTTCGAGTTTCCTAAGCATTGTAAATTTTTGGACCTACATTTTTCTAGTGTGGGAAGTCTCCCTTCTAGTGCTTTTTCCCATAATTTCAACATTTCAACTGCTCATTATTTTCAAGTTTTATTTGTTCTCCTTCCTACTGATGCATACTACCTTTAACAGCTAGACTAGATTTATGTTGAAATTGATTTTCACTACATGAATGCATTCCTTCCTTCTTGTCCACAATTTTCTTGGGCCATTTGTTTTTATCCTTACTATCGTTCATAACCTTCCAATCACGTTTAAAATATGGCATTCACTTTGCTTGTTCATAATAGTGCTTTAATTTCTTCATAGCATCCAAAGTTTGTGGTTCATAAAACTCTATGCGGTATTTAAAATGCATGAGAAACCAACTAATAAATCATTGAACTTTTTCCTTCTCTTCTTTTAGATATATCACATATGTCAACAATTCCAGAAAATTTGTAATATATTCTTAATCTATCAGTTGTCCCATTTTAATCTCATAAAATGCCTTTGCCTTATTGTCGTAATATATTTCTAATAGGTATTTGTCTCTAAATAATATATCAAACTCGCTCCATGTTAATTCTCTTCATTTATGCATTTGACATTCTTCAAATCCTCCCGCCATATATCTGTTTTTATTTTCAAATTATAGGTGGTCGCTTTTGCTTTCATGTTTTTAGAATAATCATGTATTCTAAAGAATTTCTTCATGCCAAGCCACCATGCTTTCCATCTTTATATTTCTTCATTTCTCCATCAAATGTAGGTGGTTTGGCCTTCTTAAATTGTTTAGGAATATAGTCCCTTTTTTTCCTTTTATGATGATGATAATGATGAGAATGGTGATGATATCTCCTAGTAGCAATGTTAGAATGTCTACTAGAGTGATGCTCATGAGTGTTGATTTTCATTTTTAGTGTGCTAAATGGTTCCTCTCCTCTCACAACATCCTCACTTTATGCTCTAAGCTTCTTCCTAGGCCTACCACCATCTTCCCCATTTGTTTACTCTTTTGACCCCAAAGAGTGTTGCTTTCCTCTATGACTAGTTCCCTACTCATGCTTCCTTTGTCTCTACAACTCTCTGATGCTTTACAATATAACTTCATTTACCTCCACATGATTTTCTCGATATTTGATCAACCTTTCATTATCTGCTTTGCAGATTTAGATCTCAACCTTCTTGCTTTTCAAGGTATCCATCCAATTAGGAGAATTTACCTCTATCGCTTGGCTAACTAATCTTTCTTCTTCATTCATCCATACTTCTCCATACCCATGTTGGGATTGATCAAAGCTGTATTGTACCATTCTTATCCTCAATTATTCTTCTTTCCATGTCTGTTGTTGCTTGTGATGTTAGACACATGATAGTATAAATAAATAACAATAAATCATGTTATGAACTTGCCTTTGCATAGTTTCCATGATAAGGCTTGTTGTAACAAACAAGCATGCATGCATCCCCAAATACATATTTTTGTTAACAAAAATTGTTAGCTCATCAATAATAATAAAGACATATATCAACGATGCGTGCATGCATTCAATCATTCACACAAGCAGCTAAACATGTTGCTTATTTTCTCATGGTAGAGCCCATCTGATCTAAGTGCCGAACTTGGATGCTCTGATACCACCTATAAACATAACCCTCCTAACCCCAAACCATAGATAAGTTAGAAGGAGGTGGTTACTCTTTTGACCCACCTCCCAAAGTAGATTTATGGGAACGAGAGCTAAAATATTTGACTTTTTGTGATTTTTTTTTCCAGAATTTTAAATAAACAGCATCATTGTGTTCGCCTCCTCAAGACGATTCCAACTATATAACTTTCATCTCAGTCTAACTTATAGATTAGAAGTTATGGCCCTTTAAATATTGGCTAATTACATCTCACCATGTTATCATGACACCTAAGTGGCACCTAACACACCCACGTGGCACTTGATGCACTGATGTGGCGGTCCCATTTGGCACCTAACACACCCACATGGCGGTCCCATGCGGTAGGCACAAACACCAAGGAAGGTCAGGGCCGACCCCTTTCTCTGTGGTGCACAACTAAGTTTTAAAAATTGGGCTTGACCCCTTACCTCTGACCTAGGTCGAGGTCAACCCTATTACACTTGGCATTTCATTTCATTAGGTTGGGGAAGGTTTGACCCCCAATTGCCCTGACCTCTCGACCTATAGGTGCAAAGATTTAGTTCATCCTGTGAAAGATCGGGAAGTAAAGCTCATCGGAGGTTGGGCGTTCTAGTCCGACCTCCCAACTTATGACCTAACCAACCTATAAAAAAACAAAAAATAACTTAGAATTTCAGCCAATTTTCAAGCACTTAAACTTAGAATATTTTTTTTTTACCTTTTCGAGGTTTTCCAACAATACTTTCAGCACAAGAAAATTATCAAACTCATAAGGAATTTAGAAAAGAACCTAAGGAACATTCAATCATAGTTATGATAGAAATTTAATGGCATTTTCAAGTGCATACTTTACAAAATTTATAAAGAGTTGTAACAACACATTAACAAACTAGAAAACTTATTTTCTTGGTTCATGCATGAGAAAATGCAACCACAGGGAATGGAGTCAATACTTTCTACCCTTCAATTAAGAACTTACCCAATAGCATGCAATAAATCATCCAATACTTATGCAACATATTAAACATGAAAACAACACAAGATTTCAAATCTTTCCATACAATCCATTAACCTTGTTCGACAGTCTTTTCTACCAGTGCAACCCAACATCATCATAATAAATAATCCCTGCATACAAGATGTTAGTATAAGGCCATGCATCTCATGCGTTTTTTCTTTCACATCCCCATATAGCCTACAATTTATAGAGAGTGAACATGCACAATTGTGTAATTTAAACGAAATCATATCACTGCAATAAGGAAGATTACATGCTAGTAAGTGCAAGAACTAAATCAACTCTGCCACATGTTGTTCCAACACCTTTTACAAAGTGACAACAACACATTAGTCAATTATAAATCTAAATAAGTCACAAATCATGCCATCAATAAACATCATTTTCAAACCAACAATGAAAATAAGCATAGTTATATATAAATTCTTGATTTCTTGAGAACATGAGAGATATTTATCTCAAAACTAATGGGAAAATGAGTCTGGGACTATGACTCTCCTCCCAACTATAGAAAACTACAACCAAGTCTCACTTTTAGCTGTCACCCCTGAGCTAGATTCCAGAGGTTGAGGGATATTTTTCTTCAAGGATTAAAACACATTCATCATCTAAAACATGGACTCCAGAGATTCGCCCATCCCCACCCACCAACTAAATTGAAACAGATTAATCACACATGGATTCTAGAGACCAACTGTCTCCACCCTTCACAACTCAACACAGTGGTTCCACCTAATGCAAGGATTCTAGAAATTGTAATAAAATCAACAAACAACAAGTTTCCATGATCAATTCCTCCACCCCAACCCTTTTGGATTTCCTAAGAAACATCATCTCCACCCACCAGGCCAACAGGGAATCGAAAGGAAATCAATTCCACACCTGATGATTTCTTCTAGCTCCTTTGCCAACCGAAAACTTCATTCCTTTCTATTGTTCAACCTATCTTGGTATTCCAATTTCTCCTCATTGTGTTGTTGCTCTGTGTTCTTCCTTTTTCTAGCTCCCTCTTCTCCCTCTATCCTTTTTTTTCCTTCTCCTTCTATTCCAAATCTTTTCCAGCAATTCAATTTTCCTCTTCTCGACTTTTCAAATTCCCTTGACCTTTCAAATTCTTCCATTGAATTTTTTGTACATTAATATTTTTTCTAGCAAGAGATCACCCCATCCCTTTGGAATCCATGTCCCATTACTCAACACATTTTCTTCTTTTATCAAACGTTTTCATTGCATACACAATATAAGCTAATTAGGGCTATTACAAAACCCCAACATAGTCTTTTCTTCAATGCTCAAGGTTTGTTGTTTGTTTTTTGCTTCTAATACCTTGCTTGTTTGAACTAGGACCTCTTTGAATTCTTTGTTGGCTTTAGCTTCCTTTGGATTTTTCCACTTAGGGTTTATTTTCTTTGTCGATTAGTTATCTAGTCCTTCAATCTCCATGTGCTACTCTTATAATATCACCGAACCCTCCTGGTTATCCAATTATTTGAGGGTCACAAATTGATTCTCCCCTAGTTTGGATTGCACCTTATCTTAAGGTTGTGCCGATGTCGTCGTGACATTTTGATTGTGTCCATATTTATTTTTTTGGAAGCCACAGTTTGGAAGCCATCCTCTTCCCCCAACTTTATTGTGTTGAGCTTCTTCCAAGGTGATTAGGCAATCTTGAAAGAGATGTCCATACTTGTGGCATCTCTGACATTTAAACGACACACACTCATAATCTAGCAGTTATACCCATACTGAATCATGATATTCAAGTTCAATTGATTCAGGAAGAGGTTTTGATATATTCATATGCACACAAATCCAAGCATATGATGTGTGCCTTCTTCTTTTAGTAAATTTCGATATCTTCACCAAATCCACAATGGTGTTTCTAATCCCTTCCAGAATATCTAGTTCCTAGAAATCTTCTAGAATGGAGAAAAGCCTAACCCATACTAAAGCCACCAAAAATGTTATTTTTTTGGGTTGTAACATTCATCCCAAAATCTCATGAAAAACTCAACATTATTCATAAAATAAGTGACATTTTCAAAAACCCTCTTCCAAACATCCAGATGTGAAAAAATGACTGTAAAAAGGCCTTTGGCTCTTAGTCTCAACTCCACTGATCGTGTTGAGCGCCATTTTAGCTAAATGGATTTCACAATCTCTTGTTTGTGTGGCTAAATGCCCATAAATTTACAAACCAAAGCATAATCTTTCATAAATTGCTAAGATTTCTCCATCATGTTGTTGGGTATTACAAATTGTGGATTTGTTGAAGCTTTGAGTAGACATTTTCCTTTTATTTTCTCTTACCATTATGCCCCTAGTAATTGAGTTCGTTGTACTTATTAAGATAAGGTCTTTCTTCTTTTTTATAAATCAAGTTAGATGAGTAAAAAACATTTTTATCCTTTCATTTAAATCTCCATACTTAAATTTATTTCGATGGTAAATTTTAAAAATATTGAGGAATTAGATAAACAACAACCAAGTTAAACCCTTAACCTTTGCTATTCTCTATCATATTCCAAGATGACTTTTGCTATTATCTATCAAATTTTCAAATATTTCCAAAATTTACAATTAAGATAAAGATAGCCGATCTTAATTCGGGAGCACCAACACTTAACACTTCAAAAACCTAACACCATATTTTAAAATATGTAATTGAGTTATGCTAAATGGAGGGTTAAGAAGGTCATGGCTGCCACGTCAATCTAGTGTATGAAAACAACTAGTGTATAAAAACCTTGGCGACTTCACGTGTAGTTATTTATTTTTACAATGTTTGGGAGTGAGGTTTATTTTTCATAATTTTAATTGTTTAATCACGATTTGGTAATAAATTTTTAATGAAAATGTAGGTTTTTAAAAACCTGAATTATATTTTTAATATATTAATAAATTTATTAAAAAAAAATTAAAATTACACTATTAAAATTTGCAATTCTAATAATTCCATGTAAAATTAATAAGAAAGTTATCAAAATAACCTGAAATTAAGTCTATTATATTTACAAATAAAAATAAATTCAAAAATTATTAGCCTATATTAAAATTTAAAAGTTTAACTTAAGAAATTATTATTATTATATA
>APFE031095906.1:0-21165 GCA_000404065.3 Pinus taeda
CTCAATTGGGTGCACTAGAATGAGAATTGATTAATCAATATTATAATCCTTTAGAAACCATGTAATTAATGAAACAGTTATGGATATAAAGTTTATTGAAGCTATGTTTAGTACATAAAGAAACATAAAACCATGAATTTCTATGGAGGATGTCGTGGGTGAATTTTTCCTACAAAACTGGAAGGAAATACATTAGAGAAATTGAAATTCTATGGGATACTGAAAAATAGTTCCATGATCGAAACACATGTGTGAAACCATTTCCATAAATCCCTAATTTTATGAGGTGCAAGGAAATTAGTTTAAATAACAACCTTATCTGAGAAATTAAGGCAAATCGCTAACAAAAATTATGGACTCTAAACATCAAGGTTAATTGAGTGTTTGGTCATTTCTATGAATTTAATTTTTATTTTATTAGGACCTAATGGTGTAAAAAATATAAAATTAACTTAATATTTTGGATAATCATCTTTAGTCACTATTTCGATAAAAAAAATCAATCCCCAAAGTTTTGAGCCCTCAAATTTCAATTTTCTGAAAAAAATCTCCCCTAAAATTTTATATGCATTAACGAAGACTATAAATGAATTCCAAGGAGTAATATACAAGAGAAAGGTGTTGTAGAAAAGTTTAGATTTCAATAAAAAAATGAAAAATATTGGAGGTTGATTCAATGAACTTAAAGACAACCCCACCCGCATGGCTGCCACAAATTAAAAATTAAATGATATTTTTGTCCAACCATTAGATACAAAAATTGTAATAACCCAAGTGTAATTTTGAAATCCCAAGGCCAAATTTTGGGGATTTTCCAAACAAAAAATTATTATATTTCCCAAAAATTAAACAAAAAAATTCAAGAGAGAAATGAAAGAATACTTGAGGTATTGGAATGTAAAGAAAATACACAAGCCTAGTATGAAAACTTAAAAAGGGAAAGAATATTATTAAATACTTAAATGTGCATGGTTCTCAGCAAATTAATCTCAATACCATGATATAAGGGCCACTAAAATAAAGAGCTCATTTTAAACCAAATGAGAAGAGAGAAATGGCTACCATAAATCATTGTCCTTGAAAATTGGGGTAAATGGAAACTAGTAGCTCCTAATTTCAGGAGTTGTTTTATTTTTCTAGGTCTCCCTTAAAAGAAGGCAATGCGGTGCTCTATGCCTAATTTTATTATAAAATGATCTTTGGGCTACTATTAATAATTCACTATGATACAAAAAACTATTCCAATCAAAATTTGAAACGGTTAAATTTCATCCAAGGGGAAGTAAAGAGCCCATCTAAAACCAAATGAGAAGGGAGAAATTGCTACCATAAATCCTTGTCCTTGAAAATTGGGGTAAATGGAAATTAGTAGCTCCTAATTTTAGGAGATATTTTATTTTTTACATGTCTCCCTTAAAATAAGGCAATGGCAACCTCCATACTTCATCTTCTTATAAAATGTTTTTGGGGCTACTATTAATAATTCACTATGATATAAAAAAGTATTCCAGTCAAAATTTGAAACCCTTTAATTTCATCCAAGGGCTAAATTTCACTGCTAAAAGTTTCCACTAAGATTATTTTTTGTTGAAATATGCATGCAAACAAATATTATTATAAATAATCATAATATAACTTGTAATAAATTTATAATTTAGTTAATTTATATGTTTCTTTTAATCTAGGAAATGTGATAGGTATAATGGAGTACTCTTTTGATGATTAGCATGGATTGGATTTTATTTATATGACATCCCTAGTTTTTTAATTTAATGTTAATAATTTTTTTCAACTTAAATTGAAAATAAATTCCAAACTAGATATGCCTATAAATATGCTGATTGGAAGAATAGATATCCCATAGTTATAATTTAATTATTAAGTTGATGTCATATATTTAAACCCGATGGAATTTGTTGGAACATTCATAGTAATATTGACATATTTAACAACTAAAACTTTCCACTAATATTTTTTGTTGTTGTTGAAATATGCATACAAAAAAATATTTTTATAAATAATGACAATATAATTTGTAATAAAGTTATAATTTAGTTAATGTATATGTTTTTTTAAATGTATGAAAAGTGATAGGAGTAAAGGAGTAACCATTCTCATGGTTATCATGGATTTAAATTTATTTGTACTTCCGCCTTTTAATTTATGTGACTTCCCTACTTTGTGTTAGTTTAATGTTAATATTTTATTTTTAACTTAAATATAAAGTAAATTCCAAAATATATATGCCTATAATTATGCTATTTGTAAGAATAGATCTTCCATAGTTATAATTTAATTATTAGGTTGATCGTAGATATTTAAACCCCACGGAATGTGTTGGAATATTCATGGTAATATTAACATATAAATGATAAGATTTTTGAACCAATGGAATATACATGGTAATATTGATATATCAATGATAATATTTAGATCCAAGTTAGGTTTACTCTATTATCTAAATTATCTCAAATTAATTAGTTTCAAAAGAACTATTTCCAATTAAAGGATTTCCATAATAATAGTGTGTGTGAAACTACAGGGATAAACATATTTTTATATAATATATAACTCGAACAACAACAACAACAACAACAACAAAAACAACAAGAACATAGTTTGGTTAACTTTTATGATTTTTTTAATGTAATAAGTATCGGTTGGTGTTTTGATTCTTGTCGTAGAGTGATAGCTATATAAATTTTCCAATCCATATAACTATATAGTCACAATGGCTATAATAAAACCAAAAAGTCACTTTATAGTCAAAATATTATATATATAGTATATTTTAAATTACTTTTGAAATTATTTTTTTAATTAAATTGAGAATGAATAGAGATAATAACTATTTTTTAAATAAATATCAACCTTTTATTCATGACTAATATTAGAAATATTAATTATTGATTATTGAATCTCTAGCATCAACTTATTGATTATTGATAATTAAATTTAAATTCTAGAAATCCTATTATAAAGTATACACACGTATCAAAATAACAAAATTAAGAAATCATAAATATGTTTTCGCAAATTTAGTTATATGTATTTTGAATTTGTAAATTATGTATTTTTTAATCACTAATATTTGTAGTAATATACATAATATATATATTTGTAATATAACTTTTTTAATATTTAATTTTTTGTTTTGTTTTTCTTTTTTATTTCATTTTGTCTCATAGATTCTAAGTTAGATGTTGAGGCTTTGTATTGAAATATAAGGCATTGTTGAATTCAATGGCAATGACTTTCACTGATATTATGCAAATATCCAATACATTCCCATTTATTTCTTTATAAGTATAATTTAAAAAATAATTTTAAAAATATAACAAAACCATTATACACATATTAATGTTTCACTAAACTCGTTGAAATCCCCCTTTAATGAATCTGACATATAGAGGAGACCTTCCAGGTGATTTGGAAGAGAATAATATTACAATACAGAAATTTATTTTTTTGATGGTTATTCACACATTAATAAATATATTTTAGTAAAAATATTAAAATATATGTAAATATAATAAAATATATACACAATGGTCTCGATGTATCACATGTTGGTTACGATCCCCTTAAAGGATTTCAACGTAACTTCTATTTTTCTCAATTGTTTCAAAATTAACTACCCTTCATACATGGAGTTCCTTCCAATATTGTACAATATTCTTATATCTTTCATTCTATGATTAAACAATAACTCGATTCTCATCTCCATATATTTTTTCTTTATACAAGAATACATGTATAGTACTAATGTTATTCCTTTACAATAGAGCATCAAATTGAAGGATTTCATCTATGTTACTGAGGTTAGACTCTACTTATCTCAAAACCATCCCTAACGTTCTCTGCCTGATTAATTTAAAGTCACTCCAATCCAAAATAAGGCATTCCTTTCATGTGTATGTGAATCTACATGGATAAACATATTATTATATATTATATAACTCCAATAATAATAATAATATAGTTTAGTTAATTTTTATGAATTTTTTAATCTGGTTAATGCAATATGTATAATGGGGTTAGTGTTTTTATTCTCATCAAAGGGCGATCACTATAGAAATTTTCAATCCATTTAACTATATGGTCACAATAGCTATAATAAAACCAATAAATCATTTTATAGTCAAAATGATATATATATAGGGGATATTTTAAATTAGTTATGAAATATATTTTTTCTTTAAATTGAGAAGGAAGAGATCATAACTAAATTTTAAATAAATCTCAACATTTTATTCATGAATAATATTAAAAATAGTAATTATTGATTATTAAATCTCTAGCATCAACATATTGGTTATTGATAATTAAATTAAAATTATAGAAATCCTAATATAAGGTATACACACATTTCAACATAACACAATTAATGAATCATAAATATCTTTTCACAAATTTAGTTATATGTATTTCAAGTTTGTAAATTATGTATCCCCATATGTTTTTTAATCATTAATTTTTATATTAATGTACCTAAATATATATATTTGTAATATGATTTTTTTAGTATTTAATTTTTACTTTTTAATAGAGTGATGGTTATAGAATTTTTCGATAGAGTGATGGTTATAGAGTGGTGGCTATGTTTAAATTAGCATTCAGTTTAATAAAATTCAATTTATTTTTGCAAATGACCATAACATCATGAATGGATATAGGTTTTTTTTGTAAATATCATTATTCAATCCATCATTGAGAATCAAATTATTTTATAAGGATTTTTAATCAATATATATTGATAATTAGTTACAAATCCATGTTTTATGATGGTAGCATTTTAAATATTTGTGTTTTTATTTTAAGTAATCATTTGATTGTTTGTGCTTGTATCTCTATAAATTCGTCAACACAAAAAAAAACTATTAGTATAACTTTATACAAATAACTTCTATGCTGATTTTAAGCATGCATAGTATCCAATGCAAGAATTACACTTCAAATGAATTGAATTCTTGCATAAGTTATCTATCTTAAATTTAATAAAAGTTCACTTATTTTGGTAAATGACCATGACATCCTCAATAACAATGTATTCCTTTTTATAACCACCACTATTTAATGAATATTCTAACATATTCCATGGGTTCAGAAATCTTAACATTGATATTTCAATATTACCATGAATATTCCAACACATTCATTTCCATCATAAAACATGGATTTGTCACTAATTCTAAATATATATTGATTAAAAATACTTATAAAATATGCAAAACACAACCACATACACAAAAAAAAAAATAGAATCACAAAAATTTCAAATTATATCATAAAACATAAAATCGTAATTAATTATAAGAATATATGAATTAATAATTTTGATTTTCAAATATGCACATTGAAGAGTGGTGGTTACAAAAAAGAATACATTGTCATTCATGATGTCATGTTCATTTACCAAAATAAATGAACTCTTATTAAATTTAAGATAGATAAGTTATGAAAGAAATCAATTCATTTGAAGTGTAATTCTTGCATTGGATACTATGCATGCCTAAAATAATCATATAAATTATTTGTATAAAGTTATTCTAATATTTTTTTCTATGTTCACAAATTTATAGAGATACACACACAAACAAACAAACGAGTACGTTACATAAAATAAAAACACAAATATTTAAAATTGTACCATCATAAAACATGGATTTGTAACTACTTATAGATATTGATTAAACATATTTATAAAATAATTTGATTCTCAAAGATGTATTGAATAATGATACTTACAAAAAAATCCATAGCCATTCATGATGTTATGGCCATTTGTAAAAATAAATGGAATTTCGTTAAACTAAATCGTAATTTGAACAGATATAGTTTAATACACATTTAATTAATTGGAACTGTAATTCTTGCATATTATATTTTATGTGTGTAAAATCATCATAAAGGTGATTTGTATTATGTCAATAGAGAATTTGGGCAATGACCTTCCTTTCTTGTGTGCTAAAATTATACACAAACAACATCATAAATAAATAAAGGAATACATTGCATAAAATGAAAACACAAACATTTAAAATTCATCATAAAACATAACCCGTAACTAATTATAAAAATCATATCAATTAAATTAAACAGCAATTTAAGATATATAAGTTAATATACAAATTATGCTCATTATAAAAGTATTTTATGACATTACATATGTGTAAAAATATTATACACAACAAACAACCACACACAAACAAAAGCACAACAAATAAATACATAGCTCAAAGTAAAACCACATACATTTAAAATTCTATCATCATAAAACATCAATTTGTAAATTTTATTTTTATTTTCTTTGTATTTATCATAAAGATGAGGGTCATTTGCAATCTTTTTAATTTTACATTGAATGATTCGGGTTACAAAAGAATCCATGGTCATAGTCACCTTTGATGTTGTGATTATTTGTATTGTTGAAAAATATATATTGATTAAAAGAAATCATGAAAACTTGTGATTTTCAATCATACAAGAATTGGCGATGATTCTTATAGGGAAAACCCACAGACATTGTTACTTGTGTTATTGTCACGGTCATTTATATCTATACAGTTTATTGACTAAAAATATTTGTGAAATTTTGATTTTATACTAAATAAATTTAACAAGTTATAAACTCCACCCATTTTGTACCATAAAAAATTAATTAACTAATATACTAATTATGATCTTACATTTATTAAATTAAATAAAAAATTGATTATAATGTAAGATAAGAATATATTAATTAAGAAATCAAATTAAAGGTTGATAGGGTAACTATGCCAAGAGGACGAGATCGGTGTGATGGCTAGGGTTTCTCAGTCTTTCCGCTTTCCTTATGCAGTCGAGTTCCTTCAGACATTGGATCAATCTTCTGTGTCATTTCTAGGGAATGATCTCACTACACACGGGTCTGATAATGGAGCTTTTTAATGGTTTGAATACTGGTTTTGGTCTCCTGTGCAGGGTTGAAGACAAAGAATCTGGGCTATCGACAATATCATTTACCATATCATAGACACAGAGTATTTTCTCACCCCTTACATACGCGATGGCATAGAAGGAAGCAAAGGGCATCACGCTCACAAGTTGGAAATGGATCTGTGAAGGATTAAGGCGACTCTAGAGCATAGATCTTATCCATGTCTTCTCTTAGTCAGAAGAGAAATAATGGTCAGATTTGAAGGCAAAAATCTAGCTATAGAAGTGAATATTCCACCTTGAATGCTTCATTTCATAGATCTATTGTTAAATATCCCAGATCTGGAAATTCTCAATCCCCCGAGCACAATAGGTTGTCGAAATTAAGGAGTAGCGTTAGATATGGAGAGTCTACTTCGTATTTTTCTGAATCAAAATTTTTGTCCATCATAGTGGGTGTGTTTGGTCGTTTTGCCATTTCTTATGAATTCAATACTACCGCGAAAATCCCTCTCACTCTTTGTAGCTTCACACTTATCCCTTGATTCAACTGAATATATTCATGACTGTTAAGTGCGGGCTCCAGATTTGGGAACTATGGTAGCCTATGAATCCATGCAAAACACAATAATATATGCAAAAAATATGAATCTCAAGCACTATTATGCAGATTCAACAACTTTTGGCCAAAACTAATGGATCTCTTCCATTAGATATTCACAAATTGGACAATAAATTCTGAGATTCAACTTTACTCCAGGGTATTTTTCATAGTAAAATTTTCATCGTGAGAGGGTTATGAATATATATTGCAAAAGGTTCCATGGTTCTGGGGCTCTGCGACACTTTTTGTCACCCCTTGTTTCCCAGATTTCGATGCAAGTACAATGGTAGTATCTAGAATGTCCGTTTTGGTTAGATTGCATAATGTAACTTATATTTCTAGATCCATAAAGTACTAGAAGCCATTGGGAAAATATCAAGGTGATACATAAAGAAACATACACAAATATTTGAGCAAAAAATATACACAATCACAAAAATGTGTGGAGGTAGACATCAACTAATCATTGTCTGATCATATTATCTTAACACATAATAATCATTACTCGACACAGTTCCTAGATTTTTAGAACACAACATTTAGATGCTGAATATGCTGAAAAATGAGACATCTACAAAATTCATGTCATGATGCCAAGAAAGCACCTAAAAGGAAGAAAAAAATAGGAAAATAACACAAGGGATCGATATTTCCACAACACTTACCTAACGAAGAAGAGGATGATGAAGAAATGGGTCCTCCTAGCAATGAAGAAGCTTAAAATCCACAAGGAAACATAGAGAAGGGAATGTTAATCATGAATTTTTAGGAACTTGAGCACACACACTGAGGTAGGAGATGATCCCTGTAGCAATGGAGACAGGGGGCTTAAAATGTCATCATGTATATGAAATTTCCGATTTAGTTAAGGAAGATCCAAGAATGAATGAAGGGACCGAGCTAGCACTTTTAACGACCATTCCTTACAAGGGAGAATAGCGTAAGGTTAAAAAGAAGAAATTGAGAAAAGGGTGACATGTTTACCACTATTTTGAAGTTAGATTTTGGTCTCTCTCATCACCAGTTTTGATTGCCATGATTGAATGCATTGCCAACATCTACAACACGTAAGATTTTTCGTGAGGAAAAAAAATATACACATTGAATAGTATAATGGTGGTGACAAAAAAAAAAAACTTTTTCATTCATGGTGTCATGGTCACTTATCAAAATACGTGAAATTTTATTAAATTGGACATGGATAGGTTAATGCAAGCATTCAATTCATTTGAAGTGTATCTCTTGTATTGGATACTATGCATTCTTGAAATCATCATAGAAGTTATTTGTATCAAGTTTATTGACAATTTGTTTAGCCACCTTCCATATGGTATATTATAATGAAAGTTTTTTGCATGTTTTGGAATTCATAGACAAAGAAACACAAACAAGAGCAAAGACAAACAAGTAAATACATTACATAAAATAAAAACACAAACATTTAAAATCCTATCATCATGAAACACTCATTTGTAACTAATTATAAATACTTATAAAATAATTTGATTCTCAAATATGCATTCAATAATGATACTTACAAAAAAAATCCATGGTCATTTGCAAAAATAAATGAAATTTTGTTAAACTAAATCCTAATTTTAACATATATAGTTTAATACACATTCAATTAATTGGAAGTGTAGTTCTTGGATATTATATTTTTACTTTGAAAAATCATCACAAGTGTGACTTGTATCAAGTCAATAGACAATCTAGGCAATGACCATGGATAGAACATATTCTAACAATTTGGGAAATGACCATCCATATGGCATATTCTAATGAAATCTTTTCTCGTGTTCTAAAGTTTATACACAAACAAGAGCATAAACAAACAAACACATACATTACATAAAATAAAAACACAAACATTTAGAATTCCATCTTCATAAAGCATCAACATGCAACTAATTATAAAAAATGATTAATTAAAATACAATGTTAATTGAATAGTGCTGCTTAGAAAAATTCAAATTCATTCATGATGTTGTGGTCAATTGCAGAAATATTAAATTTTATTAAATTAAATTACAATTTAAATATTAATACTTAAGTCAACTAAGTCAGCCTAAAAATATTATAAAATAAGTCAACCAAGAGAAATTGGCATGTTACATTCTTTAGAAATTGGCATATTACGTTATTTGAAATTGGCATATTACGTTATTTTTAATGGTGAAGTTAATCCAACCCGCTCAAAATGAGGTGGCACCATCTCTCCAAACTTCTAGAAATGATGGGCATCAAACGGCTAGAAATGATGTGGCATTGTTGCTGCAAATTAGCCGTTGATAGAGCCCCTGAATTACTTTTGCATTCTCTTGTGTTATTCACTTGAACGAAATGTCCTTCCGAGCTGGACCATTTTTATTATCATTTTGATTTTTGCCTTTCTTTTTAACCGTTTCTAAAGCTATTTCTAACCGTTTCAAAGCAGACGATATAAACACATTCTCACGCGGGATTACCCACTCTCCTCTTGTTGTTCCCTACTCTGCACTGCATTGCCTAGAATTGTTTCTTTATGGATGTTTGTTTGCTTAGCATGCTGGTTTCTTTTGGGGATGTTTCTGTTATGGTGGGATTCTTTCCGTTCATTTCTTTGATGTTTTTCATTGTTTTTTTTGCCCTATGCGCTTCATTGCTTGTTTGCCGGGTTTTATTTTTGTTGCATAACCTGAAGCACATTTTTGCTCTCTGTTTTTAGTTTTTGGCTGTGTGATTTTATTTTTGGGGCAGAAGGTCGCGCAGAAGATAGATGTGACTACTTTTAGATTTTAGATTACTCCAGAATACACGTTTTCGCCTGGCATGGAATTGACAATCAGGTATGCTTACAGAGTAGGGGTTGCTTCATGGTTTAATATTTTTTTTTTATTAATTGTTTGAGATTTTTTTTTTATTAATTGTTTGAGATTCAGATTTTAGAAAATTGGAAGAGTTTTAATTATTGGCATTGTAGTAGACAGAAACCACCCATAGTAATAGTAATTATTAGTATTGTAAGGGTTCTAATAACTAATTTGCTATTTGGAACCATAAATCCTAATGGGTTGACATTAATTTCAGTAAATTACAGCTATCATTTGCCGGTATTAAAATCTTAATTTGCTGCTCGTTGATGTAAATTTTGTTCATGGTCTCAAGTCATCTCATAAGCAAGACCTTGTTCTTTCTATGTCGCTCTCGATCTTTTAACCCTACCCTGTATTATTTAACGTGTGTCCTTTTTGGGGTCTTCCTGACTTTTTAATTTTGATTGTTCTGTGAACAGATCAAGAATACCTAGTTCTCACTCAACCGCCTGGAATACACGAAGCCCACTAAACATGGTTCAGCTCAAGTTCTGGTAGTGATCAAGAATACGTGATTCTCCTGGAAATAACACGACGCCCAGTAAACCTGGTTCAGATCAAGAATAACTGATTCAACTGATTTGCCTCGAAATAAGACGACGCTCAGTAAACCTGGTTCAGCCCACCTGCAGGTAGGTTTCCTTCCTAATTTTTTGGAGTCCATCTTGAATGATACTAATTTGGATCCAATTCAATCCAGCTAAAATCAACCTTCCAATTCAATATGCAGGGTCTCCCTCTATTTTTTATTTTTTCTTAGCAGATAACATAAAGATTATATTTCCTTATTTGTTGGCTACTCTAAAGAAACGTAGTTCTGCCTTTTCATTTTCTGTTTCTTGAATTAAAATAGCTGAATTAAAGAAACCTCCCTTACAGCTACATTACATTTCGTTTCTGTTTCTTGAATTAAAATAGCTGAATTAAAGAAACCTCCATTACAGCTACATTACATTTCGTCAGAGCTGCTATCAAAGTAAAACCCAGTCCATACATCTCAGCTTTATTATTCCGTTTTCCTTCTGGTGTCCTGCTTTCTCAGATGCCTCAGTTTCTTCTTAATTCATTTCAGCGGTTGTAGTCTCTTTGTCTCCTTGCCATAGATGCCATATCCGTTCCATTATTTTATGTTGCATCGGATCCGTTCCATTGTTTTATGTTTCGTTGTGTGAAGCAGAGCAATACAAACCTCCATTGGTTCCAATTACAATTATAATTAAAGTTCTATTTCCTGAGAGCTCTACTCTCAAAACAAATCCCAATTCTTGTAATTTCAGTCAATATTCCTGAGTTTTTAGTAAGTTTCTAACTATCAACCGTGGAATTTTATACCGCGCAAATTTCAACAAAATATTCCTAACTATTCAGAAAAAAATAGCGAGTGATTTGCAAAGACGTGCTGGATATAACTAGGCATGGAAGGGATTATGAGTCAATCTGCTTAAAAATAATGAATAATTCGCCCCATCTAATCTTTTTGCATACTGACTTTTTTGTTTTTATGTTTTTTTGAAGTTTCTTCTGGGTTTTGATTCCATACATTATCTCTAACTTGACTATTCCTTGATTTTCCATTGCTTTTCTAACTTGACTATTCCTTGATTTTCCATTGCTTTTCAAATCAGATTTAGAATATTTATAAATTAATAAAATAGTAAATATAGTCTTCTCGCTAGAATCAGTACAGAAATTGGAAAATTAGATTAGTAAATAGAATAATTAGATTCTATTTATTAATTATTTTTTCCCATTTTTCTCTTAACCAGTATGTCAAACCACAAGAAGAATAAGGTATAGGGTATTTTCAATTAATGTTCTGGGTATTTAAATTTGAATATTTTAAAGGCACTTTTCTTTAAGTAGTTATAGATGTAGTTTCTATCTCTCCTCTAATCTTTGCTCTTCAAGGAAACTTAATGTGTTCATTTCAGTTTTCATTATGTTAATATATTTAACTATATAATGAGTTAAAACCACAATAGTTTTTATTGATTCCTTTAGCTGGGCTTAATTTATTATCGTAGTTTTATGGATCCGATTAGTGTTCTACTGAGTTCAGATCATTACATTTATTCATTGACTTAGTTTATCTTTGTGAAGGTTTGTGGTTTTATTTAAATTGGTTTCTTACTTTCACATTTATCTGTTTGTGAATTCTTTTTCTCAATTAAAAATACAGTGGACTTAACCGGTGGCTCTCAAAATCAGTTTTGGATGGGCCATCCAATAAAAAAAATAATTCCTCTAAAAAATTTGTTTTAGATTATTATATTTCTCTAAATACTTTTCAATTATATTTTTACATTTTACAAATATGTTTTTTATTTATATCTTATAACTTAGGTTACATTTAAATTTTTAGATTATTGGATTTCTCTAAATAATGTTAAATTATATTTTTACATTTTACAAATATACTTTTTACTTAAAAATATGTTTTTTATTTATATCTTATAATTTATGTTACATCTTGATTTTCATTAGTACTTTGGTTAAATTCAATATATTTTAAATTGTATATTCATACATTTAATTTATTTTAAATAAATTTTTATTAATAGCATTTAATTTGTTTTGAGTGATCCCTTTATTAATATTGTGTTTAGTTTAATTTAAATTTTAAAATGATTTTCAAATTTAAATATTTAATTTGTTATTTAAGTTTGGAACTATATTTACTATTGGTATGACGTAGTATGATATATTTTTTAATTAAAATAACACAATGTGCAAAGAGAAAAGTTTGAAATTAAATAAAGTGATAATGTTCTTATATTTAAATATTTATGATAAAATTAAATTATACTATAAATGCTTTTTAAGATTTCCTTTGAATATATATATTTTATTAAAATTTTCAACTACAACATGTATATATATAAATTCTTAGAAACCTAGATTGTGTTAGACTAGGGAAGGCTCACCTAGAGTGGGCTAGGATACACTAAATTAGACTAGGCTACACAAAGATAGAATAACTTTATGCTAGGGTGTGGTCTATCCAAAAATAGGATAGGCTACTTACTCTATAGTAGGGTAAGTTAAGCTAGAGTAGGCTAGGCTATGCTAATATAGAGTAGACTAAGGTAAGCTAGAGTAGGCTAGGCTACACTAGGATACACTAAGGTAGGTTAGGCTAGGCAAGGGGAGGTTAGGTTAGGTTAGGCTAGGCTAGGAGAAGTTAGGCTAGGTTAGGTTAGGCAAGGTTAGGTTATGGTAAGCTTAGGCTAGGCTAGGTTGGGCTAGGCTAATTTAGGTTAGGTTAGGTTACGTTACGCTAAGATAGGTTAGGCTAGGCTAATTTAGGTTAGGTTAGGGTGGATTCTGCTAGGATAGGGTAGGCTAGGGTAGGCTAGAGTAGGCTATAGTAGGGTAGGTTAGTTTAGGTTAAGCTAGGTTATTCCAAGCTCGAGTAGGTTGGGCTATGTTAGGCTAGAGTAGGTTAGGTTAGAGTAAGCTAGCCTAGGCTAGGCTAGGCTATGCTAGAGTAGGCTAGGCTAAGTTTGGTTTGGTCAGAGTAGGCTACGGTATAGTAGGCTAGAGTGGGCTAGGCTAGGTTAGAGTAGGTTAGAGTACGCTAGGCTATGCTAGGCTAGGCTAGGTTAAGCTAGGCTAGAGTAGGTGAGGCCAAGTTAGGTGAGAGTACGCTAAGGGCTAGGCCAAGGTATGCTAGAGTTGGCTAGGTTAGATTAGATTAGGCTAGACTCGCCTAGGCTAGGATAGAGTAGGTTAGGCCAAGCTAGGCGATAGTAGGCTAGGGGCTAGGCTAGAGTAGGCTAGTCTAGAATAGGATAGGTTAGAGTAGGATAGGTTAGATTAGGTTAGGCTATATTAGGCTAAGTTAGGCTAGGCTAGGCTAGAGTAGGCTTGAGTAGGCTCGGCTAGAGTTGATTAAGCTCAGCTAGAGTAGGATAGGCTAGGCTAGTTTAGGCTAAGATAGAGTAGGTTAGGCTAGAGTAGGTTAGTTTAGGTTAGGCTAGGATAGAGTAGTTTAGGGTGGGTTAGTTACCTTAGGCTAGGCTAAAGTAGGTTAAGCTACAATAGGCTAGAGTAGGTTACGCTAGGGTAGGTTAGGCTAGGCTAGTTAAGGCTAGGCTAAAGTAGGTAAGCCTAGGTTAGGCTAAGCTAGAGTAGTTTAGGCTATAGTAGAGTAGGGAAGGTTATGCTAGTTTAGGCTAGGCTAGAGTAGGTTAGGCTAGAGTAGGCTAGTGTAGGCAAGACTAGGTTAGGGTAGAGTATGGTAGGTTAGGCTATAGTAGGCTAGGATATAGAAGGTTAGGCTAGCTTATGCTAGGGTAGGTTAGTCTAGGTTAAGCTAGGCTAGAGTGGGTTAGGCTACAATAGAGTAGGGTAACTTATGCTAGTTCAGGCTAGGTTAGGCTACGCTAGAGTAGGTTAGGCTATAGTAGGCTAGTGTAGGCTAGACTAGGATAGGGTAGAGTAGGGTAGGTTAGGCTATAGTAGGCTAGGCTAGAGTGGGTTAGGCTAGGTTAGGCTAGGCTATAGTAGTTTAGGCTAGAGTAGAGTAGGGTAGAATATGGCTAGTTTAGGCTAGAGTAGGTTAGGCTAGAGTAGGCTAGTGTAGGCTAGACGAGGTTAAGGTATAGTAAGGTAAGTTAGCCTACAGTAGGCTAGGCTAGAGTAGGTTAGGCTAAAGTAGGCTAGTCTAGGCTAGGTTAGGCTAGGCTAGAGTAGGTTAGGATAGAGTAGGCTAGTCTAGGCTAGGTTAGGCTAGGCTAGGTTAGGCAAGGCTAGGCTAGGTTAGGCTATGTTAGGCAAGGTTAGTTTAGGCAAGTTTAGCTTAGGTGAGGCTACTTTAGGTTAGTGAAAGCTAGGGTGAACTAAGTTAGGTTAGGTTAGGTTAGACTGGGCTAGGCTAGGTTAGGTTAGTCTAGGCTAGGTTAGGTTAGGCTAGCCTAGTCTAGGTTAGGCGAGGTTAGGTTAGATTAGTTTACGTTAGCTTAGTTGAGGCTAGATTAGGCTAGGTTGGAATGTTAGTTTAGGTTAGGCTAGGTTACACTATGCTAGAGTAGGGTAGGTTAGGCTATAGGTGGCTAGGTTAGAGTAGGTTAGGCTAGCTTGTGCTAGAGTAGGTTAGGCTAGCTTGTGCTAGAGTAGGTTAGGCTAGGTTTTTGCTAGGCTAGAGTAGGTTAGGCTAGAGTAGGCTACTGTAGGCTAGAGTAGCTTAGGGTAGAGTAGGGTAGGTTAGGCTATAGTAGGCTAGGCTAGAGTAGTTAGGCTAGAGTAGGCTAGCTTAGGTTAGGCTAGAGTAGGCTAGGGTAGGGTAGGTTATGGTAGGCTAGGCGAGGTTAGGCTAAGGCTAGGCTAGGTTAGGCAAGGCTAGGTTAGGCTATGTTAGACAAGGTTAGCTTAAGCGAGTTTAGGTTAGGAAAGGCTAGGTTAGATTAGGCAAGGCTATGCTAGTCTAGGTTAGGCAAGGTAAGGTTAGATTAGGTTACATTAGTTTAGGTGATGTTAGGTTAGGCTATAGTAGGCTCATTTAGGCTGGGCTATGCTACAATTGGTAGGTTAGTTTAGGTTAGTCTAGGTTAGATTATGCTAGAGTAGGGTAGGTTAAGCTAGGTTAGGCAAGGTTAGGTTAGGCAAGTTTAGGTTAGGAAAGGCTAGGTTAGGTTAGCCAAGGCTACGCTAGTCTAGGTTAGGCAAGGGTAGGTTAGATTAGGTTACATTAGCTTAGGTGAGGCTAGGTTAGGCTAGATTAGGCTCAAGTAGGTTGGGCTATGCTACAATTGGTAGGTTAGTTTAGGCTAGTGTAGGTTAGACTATGCTGTAGTAGGTTAGGTTAGGCTATAGTAGACTAGGCTAGAGCACGTTAGGTTAGACCATGCTAGAGTACGTTAGGTTAGGCTATAGTAGACTAGGTTAGAGCACGTTAGGCTAGCTTGTGCTAGAGTAGGTTAGGCTACAGTAGGGTAGGTTAGGCTATAGTAGACTAGGCTAGAGTAGGTTGGCTAGCTTGTCCTAGAGTAGGTTAGGCTAGGCTAGAGTAGTTTAGGTTATAGTAGAGTAGGGTAGGTTATGCTAATTTAGGCTAGGTTAGGCTAGGCTATAGTAGGTTAGGCTACAGTAGGCTGGTGTATGCTAGAGTAGGTTAGGCTATACTAAGGTAGGTTAGGCTATAGTAGGATAGGCTAGAGTAGGCTAGGTTAGGTTAGGCTACAGTAGGGTAGGGTAAGGTAGGTTAGGCTATGCTAGGCTAGGCTAGGTTAGGAAATGATAGGTTAGGCTAGTTTAGGTAAGGTTAGGTTAGGAAAGTTTAGGATAGGCAAGGATAGGATAGTCTAAGTTAGGTTAGGTTAGGTTAGACTAGGTTAGACTAGGTTAGGTTAATCTAGCCTAGTCTAGGTTATGCAAGGTTAGCTTAGGCTAGCCTAGTATAGGTTAGGCGAGGTTAGGTTAGATTAGGTTACATTAGCTTAGGTGAGGCTAGCTTAGGCTAGGTGAGGCTAGAGTAGGCTCAAGTAGGCTAGGCTATGCTAAAGTTGGTAGGTTAGTTTAGGTTAGGCTAAGTTCAACTCTACTAGAGTAGGTTAGGTTAGATTAGGTTAGTCTAGTTTAGGCCATGCTAGAGTAGGTTAGGGTAGGTTAGGCTAGAGGAGGCTAGGCTAGAGGAGAGTAGGGTAGGCTAGAGTAGTATAGGCTACGCTAGGCTAGAGTAAGCTAGGCTAACTTAGTCTTGGCAAGTGTAGGTTTATCTAGAGTAGACTAGGCTATGATACGTTAGGCTTGGCTAGGTTAGAGTAGGCTAGAGTAGCCTAGGTTATGATAGGATAGAGTGGGATATGCTAGGATAAGGTAGGCTAAAGTAGGATAAGCTAGGATGTAGTAGGCTAGGCTAGGGTAGGCTAGGTTAGCCTAGGTTGTGCTAGGCTAGAGTAAGCTAGAGTAGGCTAGGCCAAAGTAGGGCAGAGTAGGCTAGGTTAGGGTAGTCTAGAGTAGGCTTGGCTATGCTAGGGTAGAATAGTCTAGGCTAGGGTAGGATAGGATAGTTAGGCTAGGTTAAGCTAGGCTAGAGTAGGTTAGGCTATGCTAGATTAGGCTAGGCTAGGTAAAATTAGGCTACGGTCTGGGCTAGTCTAGGATTGGGTAGGCTAGGCTAGAGTAGATTAGGCTAGAGTAGGGTAGGTTAGAGTTGGTGGATAGGCTAGGCTAGGCCAGAGTAGGCTAGGCTAGCCCAGACTAGCCTAACATAAGCCAGGCTATGCTAGGTAGGGATAGGCAAAGCTAGAATAGGATATGTCATGCTAGGCTAGAGTAGGTCAGGTAAGATTAGGATAGGGTAGGTTAGGTTAGGTTAGGCTAGAGTAGGTTAGCCTATGCTGGATTAGGCTAGGCTAGAGTAGTTTAGGGTAGAGTAGAGTAGGGTAGGTTAGGCTAGAGTAGGCTAGACTAGAATAGGCTACAGTAGGTTAGGCTACACCTGAGTAGGCTAGACTATGCTAGTTTAAGCTAGAGTAGGTTAGGCTAGGTTAGGCCAAAGTAGTTTAAGATAGGTTAGGCTAGGCAAGGGTAGTTTAAGCTAGAGTAGAGTAGGGTAGGATAGTCTAGTTTAGGCTAGGTAGGTCTAGGCTAGAGTAGGTTAAGCTAGAGAAGGCTAGGGTATGCTAGAGTAGGTTAGGCTAGAGTAGAGTGTGTTTGGCTATAGTAGGTTAGAGGCGGTTATGCCGGAGTATGCTAGAGTAAGAAGTTGGGCTAAAGTAGGCTAGAGTAGGTCAACCTACACTATGCTAGAGTAGGTTAGGCTATAGTAGGTTAGGCTAGGTTAGGTTAGGCTAACATAGGCTAGGTTAGGCTAGGTTAGGGTAGGCTAAGCTAGGCTAGGTTAGGTTAGGTTAGGCTAGGTTAGCTTAGTCTAGGCTAGGTTACGCTAAGGTAGGGTAGGCTAGACTAGGTTAGGCGAAGCTAGTGTATATTAGGCTAGGGTAGATTAGGTTAGGCTAGGTTAGGCTACACTAGACTAGGCTAGGTTAGACTAGGCTAGGTTAGAGTATATTAGGCTAGGCGAAAGTAGACTAGGCTAGCTTAGGCTAGGATAGCTTAGATTAGACTAGGCTAGGTTAGGCTATGCTAGGATAGGTTAGGTTAGGTTACGTTAGAGTAGGATAGGTTAGATTAGGTTAGGCTATATTAGGCTAAGTTAGGCTAGGCTAGGCTAGAGTAGGCTTCTGTAGGCTCGACTAGAGTTGACTAAGCTCAGTTAGAGTAGGCTAGGCTAGGCTAGCTTAGGCTAAGATAGAGTAGGTCAGGCTAGAGTAGGTTAGGTTAGGTTATGCTAGGATAGAGTAGTTTAGAGTGGGTTAGCTACCTTAGGCTAGGCTAAAGTAGGTTAAGATACAATAGGCTAGAGTAGGTTAAGATACAGTAGGCTAGAGTAGGTTACGCTAGGCTAGGTTAGGCTAGGCTAGTTAAGGCTAGGCTAAAGTAGGTAAGGCTAGGTTAGGCTAAGCTAGAGTAGTTTAGGCTATAGTAGAGTAGGGTAGGTTATGCTAGTTTAGGCTAGGCTAGAGTAGGTTAGGCTAGAGTGGGCTAGTGTAGGCAAGACTAGGTTAGGGTAGAGTATGGTAGGTTAGGCTATAGTAGGCTAGGCTAGAGTAGGTTAGGCTACCTTAGGCTAGGGTAGGTTAGTCTAGGTTAAGCTAGGCTAGAGTGGGTTAGGCTACAATAGAGTAGGGTAGCTTATGCTAGTTCAAGCTTGGTTAGGCTACGCTAGAGTAGGTTAGGATATAGTAGGCTAGTGTAGGCTAGACTAGGATAGGGTAGAGTAGGGTAGGCTAGGCTCTAGTAGGCTAGGCTAGAGTGGGTTAGGCGAGGTTAGGCTAGGCTATAGTAGTTTACGCTAGAGTAGAGTAGGGTAGAATATGCTAGTTTAGGCTAGGTTAGGATAGGCTAGAGTAGGTTAGGCTAGAGTAGGCTAGTGTAGGCTAGATGATATTAGGGTAGAGTAGTGTAGGTTAGCTTATAGTAGGCTAGGCTAGAGTAGGTTAGTCTAGAGTAGGCTAGTCTAGGCTAGGTTAGGCTAGGCTAGGCTAGGCTAGGCAAGGCTAGTCTAGGCAGGCTAGGCTAGGTTAGGCTATGTTAGGCAAGGTTAGGTTAGGCAAGTTTAGGTTAGGTGAGGTTAGTTTAGGTTAGGGAAAGCTAGGCTGGTCTAAGTTAGGTTAGGTTAGGTTACACTGGGCTAGGCTAGGTTAGGCTAGCCTAGCCTAGTCTAGGTTAGGCAAGGTTAGGTTAGGTTAGCCTAGTCTAGGTTAGGCGAGGTTAGGTTAGATTAGTTTACATTAGATTAGGTGAGGCTAGATTAGGCTAGGTCGGTAGGTTAGTTTAGGTTAGGCTAGATTACACTATGCTAGAGTAGGGTAGGTTAGGCCATAGTTGGTTAGGTTAGAGTAGGTTAGGCTAGCTTGTGCTAGAGTAGGTTAGGCTAGGTTAGGCTAGGCTAGAGTAGGTTAGGCTATAGTAGGCTAGTGTAGGCTAGAGTAGGTTAGGGTAGAGTAGGGTAGGTTAGGCTATAGTAGGCTAGGCTAGAGTAGGTTAGGCTAGAGTAGGCTAGGTTAAGTTAGGCTAGTGTAGGCTAGGGTAGGGTAGGTTATGCTAGGCTAGGCGAGGTTAGGCTAAGGCTAGACTAGATTAGGCAAGGCTAGGTTAGGCTAGGTTAGGCAAGGTTAGGTTAAGAAAGTTTAGGTTGGGAAAGGCTAGGTTAGGTTAGGCAAGGTTATGCTAGTCTAAGTTAGGCGAGGTTAGGTTAGATTAGGTTACATTAGCTTAGGTGATGCTAGGTTAGGCTAGAGTAGGCTCATTTAGGCTGGGCTATGCTAAAATTGGTAGGTTAGTTTAGGTTAGTCTAGGTTAGACTATGATAGAGTAGGGTAGGTTAGGCTAGGTTAGGCAAGGTTAGGTTAGGGAAGTTTAGGTTAGGAAAGGCTAAGTTAGGTTAGGCAAGGCTACGCTCTTGCAGGTTAGGCGAGGTTAGGTTAGATTAGGTTACATTATCTTAGGTGATGCTAGGTTAGGCTAGGTTAGGCTCAAGTAGGTTGGGCTATGCTACAATTGGTAGGTTAGTTTAGGCTAGTGTAGGTTAGACTATGCTATAGTGGGTTAGGTTAGGCTATAGTAGACTAGGCTAGGGAACGTTAAACTAGCTTGTGCTAGAGTAGGTTAGGCTATAGTAGCATAGGTTAGGCTATAGTAGACTAGGCTAGAGCAGTTTAGGCTAGCTTGTGCTAGAGTAGGTTAGGCTAGGTTAGGCTAGCCTAGAATAGCTTAGGTTATAGTAGAGTAGGGTAGGATATGCTAGTTTAGGCTAGTTTAGGCTAGGCTAGAGTAGGTTAGGCTAGAGTAAGCTAGTGTATGCTAGAGTAGGTTAGGCTATACTAGGGTAGGTTAGGCTATAGTAGGATAGGCTTAGGTTACGCCAGAGTACGGTAGGGTAAGGTAGGTTAGGCTAGGCTATGCTAGGCTAGGTTAGGAAATGATAGGTTAGGCTAGGTTAGGTAAGGTTAGGTTAGGCAAGTTTATGTTAGGCAAGGGTAGGATAGTCTAAGTTATGTTAGGTTCGGTTAGGTTTGGTTAGGTTAGACTAGGTTAGGCTAGGTTAGGTTAAGCTAGCCTAGTCTAGGTTAGGCAAGGTTAGGTTAGGCTAGCCTAGTATAGGTTAGGCGAGGTTAGGTTAGATTAGATTACATTAGCTTAGTTGAGGCTACCTTAGGCTAGGTTAGGCTAGAGTAAGCTCAAGTAGGCTAGGCTATGCTAAAGTTGGTAGGTTAGTTTAGG
>APFE031095907.1:12869-24206 GCA_000404065.3 Pinus taeda
ACTTTGGTCAGGTATAGACTCATAAGATTCACTTTCAGAGAGAGTGGTTTCGAGAAACGGTTGATTTTAGTCAGTCGGTTTTTCAACTAGTAAATGACTTGGGGAGAGTTTCCTATAGCCAGATGGAAGTCATTGCGGTAAAGCAGGACGGTTATCCAACACTCTTTTGGCTTCATCCAAAAAGGGACAAAGGTGAAGGGCATGGTTCCCTTCACATAACCTACATGGATACCTAACCTTTCTCCTCTATCCATGAACTTTACTATCACTATTTGAAGGTGTGTTACCAACATGATGTCCAGAAGTTGATGACACGGGATGTTTTGAATGGAGAGACCATTCTTTCAAGATCTGAGGAAAGCAAGGACAATCTCGATGAAAATGGTCACCCACACAAATTATGCATGGAAATTTGGGTTTGGGAAGTTTAATGGGCATATTTTCACTAGATGATGCCTTCAAAGCAATGGTTTCTTGGTTGCCCCCTTGCTGAATTGGCTTCTTCTTATTCTCCTTCCCTTTCTTCTTCTTCTCAACCACCTGGTTACTAGTATCACTACTTTCACCAAGCGAAGAGGAAGAAGGGGAGGGAGAAATAAACGAGGAAGAAGGCGAAGGGTCAACTTCAGGATCAACTGGAGGTTGATTCGATTGTGGAGGAATCATTGCAATTTGAACCACAGAGGTTGAAAACAACCATACTGGCAGGCCAATAGTAAGTCCTGGAAGGGATAATGTAGCCATATAAGGAGCACCAATATTTCCCCAAGAAGGAAAAGAACCAGGATTCCCCTCAAAAGGGATTCCTTGATTGGTGGATTCCGGATTTGTCTCCATATATCTCAACCTAAGATCTACTAAGGAACAAGGATGTTATTCCGAATTCAATTAATTTTAATGACGCTTTGACACAACTTTTCTTTTTCAGTGTTTAAGGGTCGAGAAAAAGCTAAAGATGACTCTAGTCGCCTTCGATTTTTAATGCGCCTAAAGTGACAAGTGCTCAGATGGACCTTTTCTTTTAAAGAGTCGAAAAGGAACGAAAGTGACTACTCTAGAAATCTAGACAGAGGGATTACCAAACCAATCGAAAAACTGCAATATACACCTTGGTGATAAATTAAAGAGAAATTACCAAGGACTTATGTACAATAGTCAATCTTCCTGAATGTTGTATTCAGTGCATTGCGATCAATAAGGCAGCAGACTCAGCTTCCTATGGATAAAGGATATAATCCTATTATGGTCTCCCAATATATACATGACGGTACTGGGAGCACAAGTCCATGCTAGCACTTGTCATATCAAGGAGGAGGAATCACCCAACCTTCAATGAAAATGATAGCTACTAGTTTTAACGACGCTGGAACACGTCTCTAGCCTAGACCTCTAGATGTGTTGCGTTAAGTCCCAAAGCGTTGTTAGGTTCATTGAAATTTATTTTAGAATTGATCTTGTTTAAAGTTTGCCTTTCAATGTTTCACTGCATGATGTTGATTTGAAATTCCTAAAATGCAATCTATAATGATAAACAATCTTTGTTTCTTTTGAGCAATGAAAAGCCTAGCTACTAGGGAAAGAAGATTACAATTCTTTCAAACAAAGAGCAAAGAGCACACACTAGTGCATTTTCCTAAATCATATTTTCACACACAAACTAAAGGTTCTAAATGCAAATGCATGTATTTTTTTTCATTCTCCTTAATGTGAAAAATGCCAAAAAGGAAAACTAAATGGAGCAAAGATCTGAAATATTTATTTCAAAATGACATTTTTGAAAATTTCTTCTTCAAAAGAGAAAGGAAGACTAAACGACACTTTTCAATTTTGAATAAAAAAATGATTTTGACCCTTCGAATATAAACAAATAAAACCAAATACATGACGAAAATTTCAATCAACTATCTAGGGAAGGAAGAATCCATGACACTTCTCTTTTCGACACAAAACGACAATTACAACACTTTTTGTACCAAAGCAACAGATCGATTTAAGCAACTTTTCGACAAAGAATTGTGAGTGATGAAGAAATACACAAAAACGTTTACTAATCCTAATATAATGGAGGCTGATCTATGTGATGCAAGTATGCTTCAGTAAGGAGGCATTTTTCATAAGCAGCAAAACAACTAAACAAAATTGAAAACAAGGTCAAAAACCCACAATTTCTAGAATGGAAAAAGGGCTCAGTAAGTCATCTTACCTAAGCTTCACAGAAAGAGGGCTGCATCACACTTTACACACTTGGGAGGTGCGATGCATACTGGGTTATAGTGATAGACAATGTGATGGTCCAGGGAGCGCAACTGAAGTGGGTTTTGGCTCAGATGTGCAGTTGTTTTCAATGACTTAAGTTGGGCTTTGATGGACAGTAAAGAACAAAGTATAGAGGAATGTCTTGAGAGGTTACTGAGCTACCAAAAGGGCATCTAGAAGTGCTTGTAAGTCAAATATTTAATTCATAAACTAAACCAAAGATTTACTGAAGCAACATTCATCTACTATGCAATTGCAGATCAAGAGCAGTTCGAAGGCTACCTGGCTGACTTCAGGCTCTGTCTATAGTTTATAAAACAAACGATAATAGAAAACAAACATCTATTCGTTCCCCAGCAGGGTTGCCAATTTGTTTATGGGAAAACTAGTGTTTTCTCTAACAACTAGCCCTCTAAGTTTGGCAGCTACCCTAGAAACAATAGTTTAAAGCAATTCAACGATTTCTTCTATATGTAACATATAAAAGAGAGATAATGGAACTAACTTGGAACTTCCACTTAATCCCTTGCTTGATCTCTCTCCCCCTTGATAGAGATTGCAACTCCTCCCCGTACTTAACCCGCTTGGAGAGTACCTGCAGAAACACAACAACAAAGAACCGTCAAAGCATCTTGATCTATTACAACATAAACATTACATAATCAAATATATAATGAACAAATGATAGCATTCACAAATGATAACATTCACAATTGCACAATCATATGGAAGAAAACTTGAAAAAAATTATTAATAGAAGGAGAATTACAACCCAATTGTCTAATCTAGCATCACCCTCCCAGCTTCATCCCTCTTACCTCATTAAATAGCAAAATCCAAACCACATACAATGCTCTTTCCTCAATTACAAACTATCAGCACTTCCTTGCAATTCACAATATTCCAGCCTCCAGATCTCTTAGATGAGGGATCCATTTATAGATGTGTGCAAGGGTGTGAGTCATCTCTGGGTTTTGATTAGTTTCATTCCACTTGTTACAATTGGTTCCACGTGGAGATTTCTTGGATCTCTTACTCATCCCTGGGCGAATTTAGAGAGGCAAGTGGCACAGGAGAAGTTTCTAGAAGATTCCATGAGTAACCACCTAGCAAGTTGTCTCGAACATTTGTCCATCCTCGTTCATAGCACCCTATAGAAGGCCCAAACAGTATGCATCGCACCCTGGTAGTGTAACACTCAGTATGCATTGCACTTTGCCAGTGGAGCAGTCAGTATGGTTCAGTTTAGGCCAATTCTGGATGGTTTCTCAGGTGAAACGTTTGGGGAATGATGTAATAAGATGACCATGTTCTTTTAGGGTATGAAACAACTCTTTTAGGGTTTGAAGAGCCCTAGTTTATCAGCATATAATTTTGGGGTTGATGTGCCCAAATATGTCTATAACACACGCCAAGTAATTCTTCACGGTTTGAGAGATGTTCATGTTTGAAGTTAGTAACCCCAGTTAGTGGGCTAAAACCCTATGGGGTTGTGGCATGGCACTCATAATTGTTTTGGTCATTGAATAGTAAATAATTAATAATTTTTTAAGCTCCTAAAATCCCTCCAACATTCTCTATAGAAGCCCCTCTCAACACTATAAAAAGAAATCTCATATATCCTCCAAAAGCAGTGAACGTGGCATTTTTGTTATAAATTCATTTTTGCAAATTATTAGATTCTGAAATTAGAAGGCATTTGATTCAAAATTCTGATGAATGTCGTAACCAAATTTTAGATCTTGGTTTGCTATATTTTCATAGATATGACCTGTGGAAGTTAGGGTTTTTGCAGGCTGGTGAATTTCATCTCAAAGAAGTGACCTTGGGAGAATCGTCATAACTCTCTCTGAGAAGAGGATTGGTATTCTGTAAAAAGTGGTGGATATTGCATGGAATGTAATTCTCTTTGTATCAATTTCAGAGCTGAAGGAGGAAACAGTGACACATAACACGTCGTACAAGTTCGTTGTACTGAAATAGTCCATAATCAGGTCATTGTGAGAGCTTGGGCATAACCTTGTCTTGAAGAATCCAAATCAGGTCAAACCTATGGCATTGGAAAGAAGACTAAGAGGGCTACTACAGAACCGAAGAACACATATTGGGGATTTTAAATCACAGTGATACATAAAATTAAATATCATGCTCCTAGAAGGAAAGAAAAACTAGATCAAGTGTTGTCAAGGGGTGAAAAGGACCAGACTTTCTAGGGCAGCAAAGAGAAAGGTGTAGCAAAATGATGCAATAGAGGTAAGATATAGGTAAGTATCTTCCATATTTGTATGTTCATCTCTTAATTTCATTAGGTTCTTTGTATTCTAATTTTTTGTTTTTGTTTAGCACTGACATATGCTCTGTAGGATTAGGTAATTTTTGCTATTATTATGTCATGGTTATTTCCTTGAAGACTTTTTGTGGGTATTATATATTCATCAAGAGATGACTTAATGCATAATCTAATGTTCTGAATAGTGAGAAAGGGTAGCATGACAAGAGCAGCAATCAAGGTGCAGAACAACAGCAAGAAGCTTACCACATGAAGTCTTCAAGTGGGAAGCACTACATACAATCATTGTAAAAGCATCATTGTACAGAGCCATTATAAAAGCATCATTGTAAAAGTTGTTCAAGTGTCTATTTTCCAAGAGTTGAAGAGGCAGTGTCGGGAGGTCTAGGATCATCATTAGGTGGTTTTGTCATAGTTGGGGTTATTGTCTAGTGTGTCTTCTTCTTCTACATCATTCTATATCATTGTAAAGTGGACCATTTTCCATGTTAAGCGAGTCCATTCTTCTTTTATTCCTCTATAGGGTGGTAGGGTGGTGCTATGCTAGTGCATGAAGTCACCAACAGGTTCAAGATTGTGAAAAATTCAGGGTGGTAGGGTGGTGGTAGGGTGTGTTGTAGCTCATTGGGTGTTGGGGCATCCGTTCAGTTGACTATTGAAGAATCTCAGATGTTGGAGCGTCCATCTAGTGGGAGCTGGAGAAGAATGCTTTTCTAGAATTCTAGGAAGTTGTTGCTTTTATTTCAGTTGGGGTTGAATATTAAAGAATTTATTATAAAAGCGTTCGATGGCTTTTGAACTGGAGGGGGTTTTCCACCTAAAATATTTGTGCCTCCTGTGTTCTTTTATTTCTGTTATTACTGCATAAACGTTAGTCATAATTGAAGATTAACTAATGCTCTGAAAATATTTAAAAGTGCTAATTGCTAAGGAATACTGATTCACCCCCTCCTCTCAATATTTTCCAACAATGTCATGTGTGCTCCCACATTCTCTTTAGCATCTGAAAACAATCTATATGCCTCTCTGGTGTGCTTTCTCCCATCTTTTGAAGACTGTTTCTGAGTGGATGTCTCCACTCCCGAATCCTCTACATGTAGCTACTCCACATCAATCTGCAGCTCCACAACCTTAGGAGTTGAAAGCTCCTCAATTACATGTAGCTGAAGCTCCCTCTCAAGGGAAACTCACATGGCCTTCTCCTGTTCGAATTTGACATCCTTGCGAACCACTGTCATCCTGTTGGTCGACATGTACACCCAATAGTTGTGAGGTATATCAGTCTACCCCACAAATATCCCCAACTCCGTTGTCAGCTCAAGCTTCTTCCATGCATATTTGGTCACATGGAAATATATCGATGACCCAAAAATCTCGAAGTGACCAATATTTGGCCTCTTACTTGGATAAGCCTCCTCTGGTGTCTTCATCTCAAGTATCCGATGCGGTCTATGGTTCTAAACATAAACGGTTGTGTTGCATGCCTCAACCCATAAGTGTAGTGGGAGACCCTGATCATGCAACATCACCCTCGTTTCCCCTACTATGCTTCTATTCTTCCTCTACCACCCCATTCTACTGAGGGTTATGGGTTGTAATCAAATCTCGTTTAGTCCCTTCCGTTGCATAGAAATTTTTAAACTCGTTTGAGACATACTCACCATGATCCAGGTGGATATTGGTGGCCACCTACCTATCTCACTTAGACCTCTAGTCGGTTTCATTTGTTTCCTTGTTTATTTCATCATTTACTATTTTTTTCAGTTTTTTGGGTCTTGAACTTTTGGAGCAGTTTTGAACCCCTAAACAACATTTTTTTGAGGTCTGCAGTAGGCTCATAGCAATAGGTAGGGGCCTACGGAAAAACTTGTAGTAGTCGAAGAGACCTTTCCAACAAGGTATTGTATGCGCCAAAGAGAGATAATATGAACAAATTATGAGCCCAAGAACCTGGCTACCCAACTAACCCCAACAGGGCCCACAAACTCTTGGTGTTACATCTCCTGGGGTTAGGGTTTTCTCATGTTTTCCAATAATAAATTGGCCCTTGAGCCTCATTTTAATACAGTTCAAAGGCATGTAGCCACCACATCTCTTCTCAGAGATAAGCTACAATCACCCAAGATAGTCTTATTTCCATTTTGTTTGTATGCATATTTAAGTATTTGATATTAATGAAATGAAGTGTTATTTCTATTGCATATTTGTGTTTATGGTCATATTTGTAATTAGTTGCATTCCTATTTAAATTTGGATCAGTGGTAACAGAGTGGTGTGCTCATTCTCTGTTTTTCTTTTCATGTCCCCAACGAGTTTGGGATATAAGGATTTAGGGCTCGAACTGGTGGAACCTTTGCATAACCATCCTCACAAATCGTAATGGCCTCCCATGGCAGAAGAAAGTAAAGATGAGAGGGCAGAATATCCTATCAAAAACTTGCTCGAAGAAGCCCTTGAGCGATAAAGGAACTTCATGATGGAAAACTTTGCCCAGATCCTTCAGTGGCTACCCAGGGGCAGGACATCTACTTCTAGCAGCTACTCTAGAAGCGCCACACCCTTTAAAATACAATTTAACTTTGACATTCCCATATTTGAGGGTCAAATAGATGCAAACGCCGTATATAAATGGTTAAATTTGCTAGATGAATATTTTTCTGTTCATGATTTTTCTAGCTGGGAAAATATTACTTTTGCTCTTCTCAAAGTCATCCCACACGTTAAGGACTGGTGGGAAACCTACTACGAGCAAAAGGATGAAAGTATGTCGTCACTATTTTCAGCCGCACCCACTTAAGATTCATTCTGGGATGCCATCAAGGAGCAGTAATACCCTATCAGGAGCTATGAGGATAAATACATAAGTTGGACCACATTGCGACAGGGAAGGGACCAAGACGTGCCAGAGTTTACCAATATTTTTCATACCCTTTGCACGAAAATTGGTATTAAGGATTTTGGCAAACATTTGGTACTCAAACACTGTGGCTACCTACACAGGTACATCCAAGATGAGATGGAGTTCCTAGACATATCCTCTCTTAGCATGGCATACCGATACACTGTTAATATTAAGCATAAGCTTAAATAGAAAAAGAGAGACTTTGGATGTGCGAATTTGAAGCAAGGGAAAGGCACCCCCAAATTGTAGAGAAAAGGGCAAAGCCAAGGCGGGGTGCCCCAGGATAACCTGCAAAAGTCGCAAGAAAATAACAACACCACAAAGACAAAGAAGGACATGGGAAAGTGGTGTGAGTTCCATAAGAGCTCCAGTCACAACATGAGTGAGTGTCGAGCCAAGCTGAAGGCTTCTTAGTTTAATGCATATTCTGACTCTGAGTTAGAAGCTGAAAAGAGGGATGACAAAGGGAATTAGATCATTGACACAGATCCCAGTGCCACTATGGCCACCACCAAGATCCAAAAGAGGGGGAGCACCTATTCCACTCACAAATGTGGGTGAAGGGTCCTCTAGTGCAGTTCATTGTCAACAATAGTAGCCAAAAGAACCTCATTTTAGTAGAGGTCATGAAGCACTTGGGCCTACTAACTACAACACATCTAGAGTCATACACCATTAGGTGGCTTCACCAAGGATGAGATCTCCGCATTAGCCAACAGCGTCAACTTCCCTACAACATCAAACCCTTCATAGATGAGGTACTTTGTGAGGTTTCTCCTCTTGAAGTTTTTGATGTATTATTAGGACAACCATACTTATGAAAGCGACATGTTGTATATGAGTCTAGACCTCACTCTATTATTATTTCTTTGGGTACTAAGTTATACAAGATACCGGAGGTAGCACCACCTACCACCATCTCTTTGATCTCTGCTAAGCAATGCAGTAAGGTCATCTCCTAGACTGGGAAATTTGTTTTCTTTCTGATTCACTCTCAAAGTAAGGGGAAGGTTGCAGCCATGTCCATGGTGCCTGGGAAGGATTCCTCCAAGCAGCAGAAGCAGGTGGATGAGGCCATGCACGAATACAAGGACATCTTCTCCTCACCCACATGGGTACCCTTGCATTGTCAGGTCAAACATTCAATCGATATGACTCCTAGAGCACCTCTGCCCAATGACCTATATTTCATCACTCCATTCTAGAAAATGAAGAGATCAAGTAGAAAATCTTGAAGTTTCTACAAAAAGGGCACATCTTAGCAAGTTCCTCAACTTTTGGGAGCCCGATTGTATTGGTACTAAAGAAGAACAAAAGCTGGAGACTCTACATTGATTATCGGGCATTAAACAAAATCACTGTTAGGAATAGGTATCCAATCCCATAGATTGATGACCTGCTGGAGCAACTCAAGGGGGCCAAGTATTTCAGCAAGATCGATCTAAAGTCTGGTTATCAGTAGGTTGTAATAGAGCCCATAGATGTATGGAAGACTGCCTTTAAATACAAGGAAGGCATTTTTGAATTGTTGGTTATGCCCTTCGAGTTGACAAATGCCCCTGCTAGTTTTATGAGGATAATGGATGACATCTTGTGGCCCTTCACCAAATTTTTCATGGTGGTTTATCTGGACGACATTCTCATCTTCAACAAGAGTTGGGAAGAACATTTACAACACATTTGGCAGGTCCTTCAAACCCTTTGACAGCACAAATTGTGTGCAAAATTGGTGAAATTCACCTTTGGCATGAGCCAGGTCTAGTACTTGGGGTACATCATAGATGAGCGCGATGTGCATGTGGAACTGACTAAGATCCAAGTCATTTGGGATTGGCTAACCAAGACTACTCTAATGGAGCTTCACAGCTTTTTGTGCCTTGCAAATTTGTATCAGAGGTTCGTGTTGGGATTCTCCCATATCACTTGTACTTTGAGTTAGATTACTAAGGGCATGGTGAACTTTTTTTTTTCCTGGTCCGAGTCCCAACAAAAGTTTTTCGTTGAGTTGAAGCACCGACTCTTCTCTACACTGGTACTCACACTACCATACCTTCAACAACCATTTCAAATCGATATAGACGCCTTAGGCTATACTATTGTTGCAGTCCTCACCCACCACAAGCATCCAATGGCCTGTCATAGTGAGACACTTTTTGATACAATTCAGAAGTACCCCACCTATGATACAGAAATGCATTCCATCGTGCAAGTTTGCTAAAAGTGGAAGCACTACATTTTGGGGAAGGAGATGGTCATCCACACCGATCACTTACCTCTTCAGTTTATAAAGACACAAGGGAAGTTGCAGAACGATCTTCATTAGAAGTGGTCTACATATCTGCAACAATTCCACTTGAACATTAAATACAAAAACGACAATACCAATCATGTTGCAGACTGCTTGAGTCGGCCCCCAGTTGCAACACTGACTATTGTTATCAACTCCTGTGGTCACAAGACCTCTAGATGGCCACAACTATACAAAAATGATCCAGAGTTCGCCTCCGCATACCACATTCTAGTAGGTGGGAAGCAAGTTCCTAATTTCCACCTTCAGGACACATTATTATGATATCTAGGTCATATTTGTGTTCATTCATGCGAGCGTGCCAAACTGATTTGGGAGGCACACTACAATTAGATCGTAGGACACTTTGGGGTGGAGAAAATTGTGGTTGTACTACAAAAGTACTTCTATTGGCCAAAACTTTGATTATATGTTGGAAATATATCAGATCCTACATTGCATGTGCCATCGACAAGCCATCCATCAAGAAGTGAGGCATGTACACTCCTCTACCTACTCCCAACTAGCCATGGGAATCCATATCCATGGATTATATGTCTGGAATCCCTTCTACCGAACATAGTAATGACAATGTATTTGTGGTCATGGACATATTTTCTAAGATGGCTATATTGCCAGCCTGCAAGAAGAGTATCATAGTAGAGGACACTATCAAACTCTTCTTTAAATGAGTATGGGTGGAGGACCATTATATCATATCGGGATAGTAGGTTCCTGAGCACATTCTAGTCAAGCCTCTAGACACTATTGGACACCAAGCTCACCAAGTCGACTGCCTTCCATCCCTAGACTGATGGCCAGATAAATGTCGTCAACAGGATGATAGTGCACATACTCCACATGTGCAACTCCAAGCATCCTCAAACCTGGGATGAGAGTCTTCCATATGTGCAACACATTTATAATAGATTTCTCCATAGCTCGACTGGTCACAGTCCCTTTCAAGTGGGTCTAGGATTTCAACCGTTGTATCTAATTGATGTTTCCATGCCTCAGGCAACTACATAGACCGAATCCACACATGTATCATTCGAGGTGGATAAAGCGACTAGAATTATTGAACACATCCAACGCATCCTCCAGTAATTTCATGACATCTTGGAGAAGTTAAATGCCAAGTACAAGCAACGACATGATCAACATTGGGTGCCACATAAATTTTAGGTGGGCGACAAAGTCTGCTTGCATTTGTAGAAAGAACACCTTAATAGAGCCCATTAGAAGCTCATACCACTCCAATTGTTGAAATATGGCAACAAGAATATTCCAATTTAATTTGTCCTTGAATTAAATTCTGAATTAAAATCAATTTTAGTCTTAACAACTACTTGGGAATAATTAATTAATTTGTTTCAAATTAATTAGTTGGAGAAATTCAAGTTAGAAGTCTTTCTGAAGTCATGCAAGAGTTACCTCTTAAATTAAGGAGACAAGATTGAGTTATGTTTGAGTTGTAATTAGTTAACTCAGTTTACTGATTTAAGTCCAGTTAAATTAGTTCCAAACTGTTTGAGGAACTAATAGAGAGTTAACAGTCAGTTGATGCATGCATGCACTCAACTAGTGCTACTCCAGTTAACT
>APFE031095907.1:33407-108531 GCA_000404065.3 Pinus taeda
ACATGGTCTTCTTGGGTGTGGCTGAATTGACAACACACTGATGCATAGTGTCTGTGTTGATCTTCAAGTGTGTGCTGGTGGTCATGCGCATCAACTTACCGAAATACATGTTCAACTTCAGTTGGACTTGCTTCTTTTCTTTGCCTTGGTGAGTGTGCTAAATGGGTTGGATTGCATGCGTGTGCACAAGGACATGCCTATTGTTGAATCCCTTGCATGCAATCAACAACACTTCCCACCATGTCTACTTTGTGTTAGCTGTTGGGATGGATCTTTAACTTGTACGGGCACAATTTCATCCATGAGTGCACGATGCGCTCACTACTGTTCCTGATCTTGCTGCAACTCATTCATCTATCTCTGCAGCTTCATGTTCTTCCTTGAGTTTCTACTTCATCACATACAACTCCTTCTTTGTTCCATTCTCTGTATTCACACGATATTCATTTCACGTTGTCACCTCATAGCCAGAGTCTCCAAATTTTCTTTCATCATCAATGGATCTACTTGAGCTTGCAACCTTGTTCCGCCTCCATGTTGTCAACAACCCTCCTCTTGCATTTGTTGCATTTGGTATGTTGTCTTCATCTATTATTCATGATGTTTCTTGTTGTGATGTTGTTGTTGTCATACCTTGATGTCCTTGTCTACGAACAACTTGATGTCTTCGTGGGTCGGAAAATCCATAGACACTTGATCGACTGCATCCCCAAGTGTGTTCTGAACAGTGTCTTTGTCTTTGCTCTCCTAGAAACCATTGTACATGTACTGCTGAGAGGCAAATGAACACCTGTGATACCTAGAGACATGGAAACACTCATGGAAAGCAATCTGTCATTTGAAAACTAAAATGAATCTGAGAAATGACTTGCAACATACCTGGGTGAAAGATCATGAAGGTTATGCAATTTCTGCCGGGAGTTTGGGAGACCAACTGCCAAGACTACAAAAGGCACAATCTGGGCTGCTGGGAGACTGACTGACTACTGGAACCGCAAAATGCACAGTCCAGTCTAGCTACTAACTACTAGGATTGTGCAATGCGCAATTGCAGCTGGAAAGGACTGTTGGCCCAGGGACAGATTTGTGCAATTGCTTGGGCCAAGCAGCCACTGTCCTCCAGAAATGTGCAAAAAAATATTGGAGGCCAGTGCTGGGAAGGAATACACAAATCTAGAGAGGAAGGTGAGCCTTCCTTCCCCAGATTGCGCAATGCAGCCTTGATGAAGGCAGAGTCTGAGCCAAGGTTGGCCCGACTTGCTGATGGGCAACTGAGAGCAAGTAAGTCAGTGAATGCATGGTGACGTTAAGTGATAGCAGAAGTGATTAATAGTGCATGCAAAACATGAATGAAATATTCTACAAACATATCAACATGCATGTGGGTGAGGTAGTTCACTGGTTGGGCAAACATTCGTGAAAAACAGTTTCATGCATGCGACATCAGTGAGATAGCAACGAAAACTGAAACAAAGTTAGGAAAAGATAATATATATGTAAATGACAACAAGCGTTCAAATAAATCAAGCAAACATTACTCCCACAAGCGAAAACACAAAAAGTGATAGAGATGAAGCACAAGGCATGGGAAGCAAGTTTACCCCAAAAAAACTGAGCTGAATGTGCCGACTACTCCTAGATGTGATGTAGGATGTCAGAGTTGAGTTGCAAGGTTGATGTGAGGAATGAGATCTACAATGTCTGGTTGATGAGTTTTTATAACATCGAGGTTGTGATGTGCATGCCACAAATCTAGCGGGATCAACACTTGGTGGGAGTTTTCAAAATTTCTCCTTGCATGTAACCTCAAACTGCTAAACATAGATCCCTGAAACAAGGGATTCCTTTGCATGCTACCTTGGGATAATCAGCCCATGCATGCAAGACTATTTTACTCAATCCAAGAGGGAACCGGTCAACTCATCTGCACATGTAAGAGACTACTTGATTGCTAGAGAAAAATGTGCATTTTTGGTTGGGAGCTGGGATGGTTTCCCAAGAGATTTGCACAATTTCTAGGTAGAGAAGTTGATTGCTTCCTAGATTTGCACAAATCCTAGGCTGAACAGCCTGCTACTAGGAAAATTTGTGCAAATCCTGTTGGGAGGGTTGGCTGGAAGGATCGCGTAATCCTGGAGCCAAGCAGGTTGCCAGAGAGCATTGTGAAATTTATGGAGGGAAGGTTGGTTTTCCTCCAGAAATGAACAATTTTCAAGGGGAAGTTGCTCAGCCTATAGTTGGACCAAGTTCGAGTGAGCAGCCTATGAGGGGGATGGATCAACTGTGATCGACAGGCTGCCTTTGTGCGAGGAAAACACTTGAAGCTTGAGTACTTGATGAAGCAAGACAAAGTGTTGTGTATGGTTGGTAGGGAGGCTCCAAAACAGGCTAAGGTAAAATTTTGGAGGGTGGTTGTAGCTGCTACAATAGAACCAAGAGTGCAGAGAAGTAGCAAGGGAAAATTGGCCCTCGGTAGGAACAAAATGCCTTAGCATCTAAAAGCTAAGTTGCAAGTCACAACTCTCAGTCCCATGGAGGAGAAATGCTCAAGGAATTTAGTGTTAGAGGAGCTAAAGACACTGATACTGAGAAGTATCATAACACTTCACCATTTTGAATCTATGATATTGTGCTTCTCCAATAAGGAAGTACAAGAGAGTTAAAGGATGTATGAGTCGGCAGCTGTGAAATTGAATGGAGGTACATAGGAGTTGGTATTTAAAATGGACTAAACCTATACAAGACTTTATTATAAGAATTTGAGAAAGACATTTGTGGCAGAGATGAATTCAAGAGAATGAAGGAAGCAATCAACTGCTTCACATGCACAAAGGGTTGTGTTAAATGAGAACATAGAGGTCACCTATGTGATCTATCAAAGATCTGTTGGGTGATCAATAAGCATGGGACTCTCATAGGAGTGTGTAGATAAACTAGGAATTAATTTCACAGAATGGAGCTCTATGCAATGAGATGATAAAGGACTGCAAGGTCTATCTCTGTTTCTACACTATGACAAAAAACTACCAGAAGATGCAAGAGTGACAAGGGGAGCCATGCCTAAGTACAGTGGGAAGCTAAAGTACATACAACAGAGACCGACTGGCACAGAGTGCCTTGGTGGAACAAAACCATTTCTTGCAAGGGATAAGTGGGGGAAGTTAATCATATTGTGAGAGTTTTGGGTTGTGAGAGGTGAGAATCGAGACAGAGAGGTTGAAGCATCTGGGAGGACTTTGTGTAATATAACAACAAGAGCAGCAAGAGGGTTGTGTGGAGAATTGCAAGGCTAGTGCTGAAGCACAGTTATTAGAGAACCCTTGACAGAGGAGGCAAAGCATAGAGGAAGTGTTGTTGTGAGCATCAAGAAGAGACTTGCTGCAAGTGAGAATTAAAGATAGAGTGCAAAAGTTGAATATGCAAATAGCCATTGTTGGTATTTTACTTGTAATATTGTATGCCTTTGTTTTCTAGTTTGAAAATTGTATGAAATAATAGAGCAGTGACAAGATCAAGTTGGTGCCTGCATACTGTAAAGATTGGTGCCTCTTGGAAAGTTGGTGCTTGCTAACCAAAGGGGTTCGGTGCATCCTATGAGTGGGTGATCACAAACAAACAGATGTAATTAAGTGGTTTCTTAATTTACTTCATAAACAAACAATATATTGGTGGTTTATTCCCTCTGGATTTCCACATGAAAAACATTGTGTCAAATGTGTGCTACTCATGTGATTGTTGTTTGAACATGTGTGTCTGAAATATTGTTGGTTCACTGTCTTTGTGAATGAATTCTCTCACAATTAAAATAATATAAGAAGGGACTGTAAGCATAATAAGAAAAAGGAAAAATATTCTTAATTACTGATTCACCCAACCTCTCAACAATTCCTTATTTCAACAATTGGTATCGGAGCCGAGGTTCTAGGCAAGAGAGTCAAGAGGTTTACTCAAGTAGAATACCAGTCTTTGATGGGACCAACTATGCCTTTTGGAAAGTGAGAAAGGTGTACCTTATGTCCCTAGGAGTAGATGTTTGGACTTCAGTACTAGTAGACTACAATGTCCCTGATATTTCTCCCACTGATGCAGATGGTAAAAATTTATATGGGAACAATGCTAAAGTCAAGAATTTCATTCTCTTTGGCCTTCATTAGTCAGAATTTGTATAAATCATGCATTTTAAGCCTACTAAATAAGTGTGGGTAAATATTAACCAGAGTCATGAAGTCGATGAAAAATTCAAGCAAGCGAAACTCCAGACTTTCAGAATAGGATTTGAAAGCTTGAGAATGAATGAGAATGAAAGCATAGCAGAATACTTCCTCATAGTTGATGAAGTCACTAATATGATTAGGGGACTTTGTTAAGAAGTCAAGGAAGAGATGTTTGTTCAAAAAATATTAAGATCTCTACCCATGGGATTTAATGCCAAAATATCAGCTATTAAGGAAATGACTAATTTAAAGGATCTCAAGATGGATCAACTACATGGTACTCTCACAACCTATGAGATGAGAGTAGGAATAGAAAAGTATAAACTAAAGGAAGTGACATTCAAAGTATCTAGAAATGGAATTGAGCATAAATATCATCAAGACTGCTCTAGCTGTGAATCTGATCAAGAATTGGCTCAACTAGCTAGAAAACTAAAGTGTGGCTCGGGAAAATATAAAGGGAAGTTTCCATTTAAGTGTTTTGACTGGGGAAGAGTTGGACATTTCTATTCAAAATTCCATTATAAAGAAAGGCTGAAAGGGAAGAGGATCTGAAATTTCGAATCAAGTCTTAGACACATCAGAAGAAAAATCTCTATAAGAAGAAGGGTTTTTACTCCAAAGAGGACAACTCAACACTAGAGACAAACTGTGAAGACTCATCAGAGAATGAATCAGATAAGTATCTTCTTATGAACTTCTAAACAAACTCCGAGAAACAAGGTATTATGGACTTCTAAGAGGAAGAAGAAGACGGAGTAGTAGACCTTGAAGGGGAACTCATCATTTCCCTCGATGAGTTAAAGAAAGCAAGGAAAAAGAATAAGAAGTTGAAGGAATAATTACAATGTGAAAAGGAAGGTATGTATAAATCTGACAATGAGGAGTGTGCCTATTAAAAATAAAATATCGAAGAAGCTATCAAGAGAAGAGACAATCTAGTCCTTCTGCTAGAAGAAAAACAAGGCAATTGTGCGAGACTGGAAGAGGAGAACAAGCAGTTGAAACAAGATTTGCTCAAGTTAAAAAGGGGAATGATCTCACAGACATGGAAAGATGATATTCTGAATTTGAAATTTAAAATGGAGGAGGCTAAACTAAAAGAAGAGATTCTTCAAGATCTAATCCAAGAATGGGAAGAGAACTGTCAGAGTCTTGAAGCAGAGGTTGTCTCTCTAAGAACTAATCTTGAGAGAACAACGATCGAGAAAGGCTTAAATGAAAAATTTGTCGAAGGGACAAGGAGACTAGATCAAATCCTAAATATTCAAAGGCCCACAGAAATCAAAATTGGTCTAGGATACTTTGAGACACAAGAATATTCTATGGGATCATCAATGGGAAGACAAAAGAGTAGCTAGGAAAAGAGGAGATCATCAATGGAGAATGAACTAACCAGTTAGACGATCAAGGCATTTTCCTACACAATCTCATAATGCTTTCAATAATAGGCATGCCTATTTGTTCTATGGTAACTGTTATAAGTGTCATATATTTGGACATAAAGATATTGATTGTATAAGGACCAAAGTTGAAAGAGATGAAAATCTCAGATATAATACCCATCGGATTTCTAAATCTCAAAAAGAAATCAGAATGTCTTCTCTCCTTTGCTAAGTGAAGTAGAATGATTCAAATGTAATAATTTTGGGCACAAAGGTAGTCAATGCAGATGCAAGTTTGAATACTTGTCAAGTCCCAAAATGTCAGATGGACAACTATCCAAAAGGATAAAGGGAGCTGGAAAATAAAGACTAAAAAGAGCATGAAGTGTGGACTCGCCTTATCAGCTCAAAATCAAGAAAACAAATGGTATGTGGACAGTGGTTGTTCCAAACATATGACTGGAGAAAAAAGAAGATTTATGTCGCTTAAGGAAAAAGACAGAGGAAGCAATGTCACTTTTGGAAACAATTCTCCAGCAAGAAATAAGGGTAAAGGTGTAGTTAGTCTTGAGAAAAAAGTAGAATCACAAAATGTGTTGTATGTAAAAGGACTCAAACAAAATCTGCTCAGTGTTATCCAAATGTGTGATAATGGCTATGATGTGACGTTTCGATCTAAAGACTGTGAGATCTGCAACATAAATAATGGAAAACTGGTGGGAAAATCAATCAGAACCCACAGTAATGTATATGCGTTTAGCGATTCGAGGGTTAATTTATATAAGAAAAACAAGTGAAGCACGACTGTGGAACAAGAGGCTTGGGAATATCAATTTTGATAGTTTGATAAAAATAAGAAATATGGGAGAAATGAGAGGATTACTAAGACTATCAAAGCCAGATAACACAATCTGCAAGTCATGTCAGTTTGGGAAGAAAACTAGGACTCATTTCAAATCAAAAGATTTCTCCTCATCTAGACCTCTAGAGCTCATTCACACAGACATTTTTGTCCAAACTAGAGAAAAAACCTCAAAAGGAGAGACACATTTCATGTTTCTCATTGATGATTTCACTAGGGCCACTTGGATTGTCCTCTTAAAAGAAAAATTAAAAGTTTTCAAGCATTTCATGGAGTTTAAAGCTCAAGTAGAAAATGAGAAAGACTTAAAGATAAAATTCTTAAGATTAGACAGAGGGGGAGAGTACACCTCAAGAGAATTTGAGGAATTTTGTGAAGAGCACAACATCAGGAGGCAATACTTAGTGGCTAGAACTCGTCAACAAAATGGATTAGCAAAGAGAAAGAACAAAACAATCCAAGAAATGGTGAGAGAAATGTTAGATGAAACATAAGTATCTCACAACTTTTGGGGAGAAGCAACCCAGGCAACAATATATCTGTCAAATAGAACTCAACTCAGGCCTAATAGACATAAAACTCCCAATGAGTTATGGAAGGGAAGACTTGCATCAGTTAAACATATCAAGGTATTTGGAAGCAAGTGCTTTATTAAAAAGAATGGAAAGAATCCTCAGAAGTTTGATTCATGCACTGACGAAGGGATATTGCTCAAGTACTCTATTTGTAGCAAAGGATATAATTGTTACAACAAGAGGACAAGGAATATTGAGGATTGCATCGACGTAGTATTAGATGAAGTAGGTTCACAACATGAATCCTCTCAAAGTAATATGAACTTAGATGATGAAGAAAGCTCAGATTTGAGGTCCGTTGATCTAAATGAAACAGATTCAGACATTGATGGTGAGGAAGCAGGCATGTCTTCAAGGCCAAAGACATCCTCTAGGTATGTACTCAGGGAACATCCTGAGAGTGAAATTCTTAGAGATCAAAGACATGGTGTCCAAACTAGAAGGAAAATTAGGGTTAGTACAAGTTAAACTTGATCAAACTCATAGATTAGTATCACACTCAGGAGAAATTGATTTAAAAATTACTGAACTCTTTCAAACTCAATAAGATACTGGAGACTTTTTTGATACAAATCCCATTTCTGAATCAGATATTGACAAACCTGAGTCTGATATTTCTAAACTTGAGTCTTATACGCCTGCTACAACATATATTCCAGAACCTCCGCATTCACCGTTTGCATAAATTATTATTACTAATAGTCTCCCTCTTGGTCTAATCAGCATTGAAGAACTTGTTTTGGACGAAGAGGAAGAACCAATAGTTTCTACCAATGGACCATTAGATATCTCAGATCTTTTGTTTAGATCTCTTCACCCTGACCCTTCGTATTTCACACCCTTGAACTTTTTAGGACAAGGGATTCTGTGATACATGACTCCTTACTCTATTGTAACAGGTTTTGCCTAGTTTATGATGGCTTCTAGAAGTACCTCATTAGATACATATATGTTTTCTACTTCTCCGGAGTCAACATTACATGGTGGTTTTCTATCGCCTGGATATCACTCGCTTGCTGGGGATTATTCAGGAGCTTCTTCCTCAAATTCATCCTCAAACATGTCAAATAGTGTAATTAATCCTACCAATGAAGGTTTGACATCTGAACAATTTATTAATATGATTTCCAGTAATGTTGGTAATCGTCAAATCAACCCAACAGGTGGTTATTACCTTCCTAGGGGGAAACCATCGTATCCTCCAGCCGGAGGACAACCTTTAGGCAGATCTTACCTTACAACTGGGGAGCAACCCCCTACCATAAATTGTCTTAATTATGCTCAAATGCCTCAAACCGGCTTTGGTCAACCTGTTATGCCTCAACCCACCATTTGAATGCCCTACCCTAGAATGAATACAATTTGGAAGCCTTTGCTAAATCAACAGTCAATTCCAGTTGCATCTCAAATGCCTATGTACCAACTTGTTCAACCTATTGTGCAACCTATACAAAAATTGCATTTTCAAGGTATGCCTTTTAAAGTCCAACCAACTGCCTAGGTTAATCTATCACCACCTACCCAACAACCACTCCAACATTCTATCCCGAGTACTACTCAAACCTTGGTTCAATATGTTGTACCAACAACTATTCAGAATACATGTTCAAGTTAGCCTCAAACTACAATTCCAAGAGTATCGTAGGTAATGTTAGCACCTAAATCCGCCTTAGGCTGAAGGAAGGAAAAATTCAGGGTAACCACAAACCACACTCAGTCTGGTAGCTATCCCTACCATAACAGGAGAGGGCTCTCTCCAAGTCATGCTTAGTGAATAGATAAACGATATGGCCTGAGATGACTCACGGTGAAATATTGATCTTAGGCTAGTAAGTGAATATGGATACAAGAAGTGATTTTTTATGAATGACTGTGTTTCTGGGATGGTATGGGACCAACAGACAGCAATGAGTAGAGAATTTAATACAAAGGCATAGATTACTTCGTGAGGCAAGACAGGCGGAAAGTCTAGCAATTTAGTTTGAGATAACGCGGAATGGAGAGATTGCTTAGGAGGGTGAAAAGGGCATAAGTACATGAATCCTTTTCAACAGAAGAAAGAACACTGAACATGAAATTTTCCCACAGGCAGAGCAATAAAAATGAATTCTACCTTATCTAACTTAGAAAATTTCATTGGAAATGAAATATGATGATAAACTTGAAACATAACGAAATCATATAAACTTAAGAGACACATTGCACACTCACAACAATGAATCTCATGAAACAGAGCCGCTGCCTTTCATTAATCCTCTGTCAAAATATACAATGAAGAAATAGAGTTTCTTTCCCACAGTCTCCTAGAAATTACAAGCCAACCAACCCTTTGCAAATAGTTTGCATACAATATATAGAATATGCGATGAGGAAATAAACGACCAAGAGGTGGGGAGTTTCTCGAATCATTACAAAATGGAGGTGGAAAGCCAACCATTAGCTACAGGTGCAGCATTACAAAAGTGACAAATGGCTTTGGTGACCATTTTCCTTCCTTTGCCACTTGGATAGAAGCCAAAACCTTTAAAATTTTCCTTAGTTTCCAAAAAAAGTGAAGTGTAGATGAGTGGGCCCACTTGGAGAAAGTCACGAATCGAAATTTCGTGAAATGAAGGTGAATTTGGCCTTTTTCTCTATATGTGTCGTGCCCCTTTGGAGGCTGTTTTGAGGCACCTGCAGGAGTCCAAAATGTGCCCAAGTGTGCTTGTTGGAAAGCCTGGCCTGTATACTTTCCAACCCAAGTGAAATTTCTGAATTTGGTGCTCATTTGCCCCTCCAAATCTTCATTCTCCCAAGACTTCTTCCTGTGCATCAAAATAGGGGCATAGAGGTCATTTTTTGGGTGTTTTTGACCTCTTGGAGACTCAAATCATGCCCGAATTTCTTTTCCAAGCACCAGTAGTTGTGATTTTGCATGCTGAATCCAAAAATGCAAGCCATTTCCAATTTGGAGCTCCCAATCCTAAGCGCTGCGCCACACAGGGAGAAAAAACCTGTGTTATGACCAAAAAATTACCATGTGACCAAAATTGCCCCAAATTTCTTGAAATTTGGGCTGGGGGTTCTCTAAGAGGCACTATGCTGGGCCATAGAGGCTTCAGCCAAGATTCGAAGCCAATTTTTCTCTTTTTGCCTCTTTTGCCTCTTTTTTGCTTTGCTCAATTTTTCCTTCAAGCTCCTTATCCGAGCCTTCGAACTCATGTTCCGTGCCCTGTAGTGATAAACCATCCTCCTCAGTATGGTTTTGTCTCTGTCGGCCTTCTCCAGCAGTCTCTCAAGGTGGATATTGATCCGCTCGAGCTAAGACTCACGGTCATTGTTAATCTCTTGCTCCAAGATAGTGAGCTCAATCCTCCTTTGTTGGGCAGCTTGTCGATTCTCACGGATGCTTTGCAGCTCCATGATCTCATGCTGGTCCTCAAGCTATTTTTTCCTCTGCTCCAAATACCTTATGATCCATTTGGCCCTCTCCAAATTGAGTGACAAGTCTTGGATCTCTGTTTTTTGCTCTTGGATGGTCATCCTAAGTCTTGCACTCTCCACATCTGCATCATCATCCTGAATGAGGATGAAGTCGGCCTCCTGTTCACCTGATGGCCCCTCATCATGCATGGGCCTCTTGCCCTTGTCCTGTACCTGTGTAGTCGATGCCGAAAGCGAGGCCCCCTCCACCCTGGGTGGAGATAACACTCACTTTGCTGCTGTAAACAAGTGCGTACTGCCTCTCTGATATGTAACGAATACTGGCATAGTAGTGGTCTCATGGCACTCATACTGATGAGAAGGACCACCTATCTCATGCTCTACCTCTGATAGTACCTGTGAAGTGCTGAAGAGGTCACGGGAAATGATGTCCTCCCAAGCAATGCCCTGCAATCCTAACTGATGATCCACCAAAATCTGGATAAGAGAAAAATGATAAATGTTGTTAAGTCGCTGCTGAGGGGTCTTATGCTGCATGAAGGTGTTCATCCTCTCTATGTTCCTGCAAATGAAAAATGGGAGGTTCATCATCTGCACCCTGGTAAAGTGCATGAGCAACCTGATGTGATAGGCATATAGACGAGAGAACCTCCCCTCACAACTGAAGTACTTCATGATCAATTTCATGAGCGGAGCATATTCATCTTTCAAGTATCTCAATGGAAAGACTCTTGTGAGTTGCCTCAAGAATCTGGCCTTAATGTAAGGCTCATAGTGTTGCCTATCCACCTTCTTTTTCTTATGCCACTGTTCTCCAACATTCGGTATGCTGGTTGCCACTGAGATAGTTTCGGGTGTCAATGTGAAGGTGACCTCGGCCAAGATAGGCTGACCTCCATGTAGATGACGCGCAAAAAGATGGGCCAACTCATGATGAACTCTAACATTAGCCACCCTTTGACAAAATTCAAAACATGATAAATGCTGGAAACATGACATGGTAAGAGGGCATGCCTGTAATTCAGTGAGGGTAGTTGGCTCATCCCTAACATGTTTTCCACTCTTGTAATGTCTCCTGGGAGCCTGTTATTCTGAGGATGAATCACTTTGTGTCTCCATCTCATACTCTGATGAATGCTCAGATGCCATGACTGCTGTGGGTATTGTACTTGGGCTGCCGTTTGATGATGGTGTGAAACTAGGTGTTTTTGTGATATCTGCCACCAAGGGGAACAATGAAAAAAAGGGAGTATTAGGAGGGGAGTAATATGATGGGAATAGGGGTTACGGGGAGAAGCTTGTTTAGGGATATGTAGGGGGTTTGGGTATTTGATAGGGTAAGGTTTTTGGGGTTTTGATAAGGTAGGGTTTTGGGGTGGTATGTTGACAAATAAGAGGAGGGGATAGGGAATAGGGTTTGATAGTGTTTAGGGTAGGGATAATAGGAAAAATGAGAAAGGGGGGATAGGGAAAAATGGAAAGCAAGGGAAAAATGGTAGGAAAATAGAGCCTTGGCATCAACACCACAATTATGCAACCCTAGCAACAATGGCTTTTGGTGTTTTTTTTTTAGTGGTTGGTTTTATGAGTTTTGTGGCAATTAAACATAGCCATAAACCACCATATCATTCATAAAATTTGATGAGCAAGCCATGATATAGAGCCTACCTATCAATTTGAGGGGTTTCACAAGCAATTTGAGGTGATTTCGCACAGTTTCGGGCCTTTGTGGGTGTGTTCCGTGCGCCAAACCCAATGCGTCGCGCCCATTGCAATTTTACACTGTGGGGTGGCTCTGTGTGCGTTGCGCCCTCTGTGTGCGCCGCACCCTTCAGTGTGTGCGCCGAGCTCTGGAAACTGCCTCCAACTTCACTCCAAACGCGTGCTTTGCACTCTCCAACACTTTGCACTCTTTCTCTATGACCTTGATTAGCACATTGACTTTGATTTTGGTGGAAAATTGTATACAAAGACTTGGAAGTCATGGGTTAAATTTTTTCTTCTTCAAAAACCCATTTTGCTAATGTTATGTTTTGAAACTTTTTCACTGACTTAAAGCAACACTGAATTTTACTTTTCCCTTTGAAATTTTAGCTCAAATGATGAAATTTTCGGCACTCTTTGCAGGGATTGCATGACAGGGCATTTGGCCACAGAAACCATGACTGCACCTGAAGAAATCAACTAACGACTTTTTTGAAAATTTTATCACAAATGACACTGTTTGACTTTTCTTCAAAACAGAGTTTTGAAGAACAGTTGAAGTCTATCAACATGATGATGAAACTCTCTGAATCATAACTTTGTAAGGGCCTCACTCTGGCCTGCATGGCTTTGGTTGAAGACCAAATTGATTAATCCCTAGACCTAATGATTGAAAATGACTTTTGTCCATTAAAGGACCAGACCTTGACTGTGATGGACTTTGGTGATCATTGACAAAAGACCTAAGCCAGCAAGAACCAGACATGAGGGGAAATGACTAGCATGACCTCTTCTGTTAGATTATGGCATGCCCCTAGTGGAATGCAGCTGGGTGAATGGAGCAGGACTCCTAAAAATGAAATGCATAAAGAGTTTTGATCTCTAATGGAGGACTGACCAGACCGAATCTAACAGGTAACTGTCCTACTTACATCACAATTAATGGTGCAACCCCTTGTTCAATCTATCCCTCACGTATCTAGTGTTCAATATATTCCTATAATTTTGTTCATGTCCCAAATACCTTGTTGTACAGCCTAACGTCCCATATATGCAAGTGTCATTTCAAGCACAACCTTTCCAAGTTCAATCCCAGAGTCATTTTGTTCAAGGTCCACCTTTTCAAACACAATTTCTCTAAGGTCAACCTTTGCAAAATCGAGCCTTTCAAGGACAATTCATTCAAGGTCAAATGGGTAAGAGTCTTCCGTTTCAGAATCAACCATGCCCAGGTCATACGTTACAAGAACCTATGTAGCTGCAATACAATATGACTCATCCTAGATATGTAGGAGGTATCGAGATTCCAACTGCTCATGTTATTCCAAGATACCATGGGTATCCTCCTGTCGGTACAAGGCTCGTCCCTCAAGGTTATTAATATTCATCTCATGATCCTAACCACCAATTTCCTTTCATTGTAACTTTGGATTGCTTGACCTCTATCGGTTAACTAATGATCCTCTTCTTTATTTACCATTTTGGTCAGAAATTGCTATGAAGTTTGCCAGTGACATTCCTAAGTTTGAAGGTAAGTCGAGAAAAGATCCATCAAACCATTTGATGACCTATCATCTTTGGTGTGCATCCAACTCATTAATCGACGATTCTATTAGATTACAACTTTTTCAATGAACCTTAATTGGTTCGACAGCCAAATGGTATGTAGAATTGTTGTGTGTTTCCTTCAATACATTTAACACCCTTGCTACCTCTTTTTTGACCCGTTTCCAGTTGCCCATTCGATATGATAATGGAGCCGAAAATTTAACCTCTTTAAAATAGTCAACTTCAACCCATATCTGAGATCACATTCATGAATGGAGACGAATACATCCTTGGTTAAATTTACATTCCAAAATAGATTTTAGCCAAATGGTTCATACAATCTCTTTTACTAGTAATAACTGAAGATGTTACCAAAGGAGGTGTTGTAACTCAGGAGAAAGTAATTGCTCATGATCAATACCTTGATCTTGTTTATACTCAGTCTCATATTTTGTATGAAAAATCCCATATTTACCCCACCCTTGTCAAACTAATCCAGCCCTTATAGGATCACATGTCACTGATGGTATGATTAGTTCTGTGAGGCAAAAATCTAAGATTAAAAAGAAAAATTCTAAGAAAACTCAGATTCTGGGTCTCTCGGATTCACCTAAAGAAGATCCCTCTCCCAAAATTGCTTCGGAAATTAATGTCATAGAATCATCTACCAGTAAGGGTAAGCAATCTGGAAATAAGAAAAAGGGAAAATGGAAAGCTAAATAAGGCACTTGTTTTAAGGAGAAATCAAACAAGAACGAACTGTCTCATGAAAAGAAGAAACCTCGTTATCCTTTCCTGATTTGTGATGAAGATCATTAGACCAAGGAGTGCCCACATCATGCCAAATTTTCTAAATTTGTCAAAGGTTCACCCACTCCTGTTGTTTTGAAGGACTCGTTTCCTTCCCAAGGCAGAAAAATGGTTTCTCATGACCAATCCTCCTCATCCGCATCAGCAAATATCATGATGATGTCTTCCAAAGTTATGGTAGCAATGAGATCCAAAGATTACACATCAAAGGGTCTTGTTGAATATGGAGATGACTCAAGTCCAACTGGTCAAACTTCCACATCTACTCCTCCGTATTCTGAACCATTACATATTGAAAAACCAAACCTAATAGGATAATTCATCTGCCTCCTAAGGGTATGCTTTGAAAGTCAACCTTTAACCCTCATGCTAGGGCTACTCAGAACTATAACATTGTCGAAGATTTGGCTATTTCACCTTCAGAAATGTTGGCTCTTGAAGTGTTGCAGAATTTTCCATCTCAAAGGAAGTTATTATTATCATCTATAGGAGAAGTAGACCCTCAAGACTCCAATTTGATTGTTTTTAATCTTGAAAATCATGTGCCATGTCTCTCATACCAACTAACTCTTTAGATACCAGTTCATGTAAAAAATCAACGAATTTTTCAAATAGTGATTGAAGAAGGAGCATTGACATTTATTATGTCCATTGCCTGTTGGAAAGCTTTTGGTTCTCCAACAATTAATCAATCTCCCAAAACATTGAAAGCCTTTGATGGAAGAGGTTTTTGCCCTTATGACCTTTTAAATGATTTACCAATTGAATTAGAGGGTAAAACAATATCAATAAATGTTGAGGTTGTTGATGCGCAACTTGACTATAACCTTTTGCTTGTTCAGAGCTATACTTATTCCATGTCGGGAGTAGTCTCGTCATATTTTAGGATGATCTTTTTTCTTCACAAATGAAGAATTGTGAAGGTAGACCAATTATCCTACTATACCTCAGACCCTAATTCCACTGGTAGTGTGCCTTTTGTTGGAAAATCAATGACTCCATATGAAGAAGGTGGTGTTGGTATTCTCAAAGACTCATCTTTGATGGGAAATTTTGCATTCTCTCCACCCAATTTTCATCACAATGATGCCAAAATTAACATGATTACATCAAGTACTTTCTAATCAGGAGATCCACGGAAAGTACCTTCAGAGTCAGAAATAGTCTTATATGGTAGCAAGATACCTCGTAGCCCTTTTGAGTTGGCTTATGAGTCAATTCAGTCCTTTTACAACCCATCAACATCTGAAAAAAAATCGAATGAATATGATTATCGATGAACATTCTCATTTTTCACGCTTGGAACCAATATCTATTCCTGATCCTTTTAACAGGGATTTCTTAATTGATGAAGGGATTATGGAAGTTATGACCTTGGATGAAATGCCATGGGATGATACTCATCATCATTCAACTTTATTTCCATCCTTTGACAAAATTGAGAATAATTTCTCATCTATGTTTTCATCTGAGACTCTTAGTGATCCTCAATGTCCAATATCTACCCTCTCTTCCAATTCTGAACAGAATTTAGGAAACATATCAACAACAATACCCATTGATATCTCAGTGAAACTTGGGATAACTGAAAATATTCATATTGGAGCTTCTTGTTCTTTAGAAGATATTCAAACTTATAAATCCCTATTCAAGGAATTCTGAGACATCTTTGCCTAGTCATATGAAGAAATGACAGGAATTGACCCTAGCATAGTTGTACTTGAAATAAAAACTTATCCTGATGCTAAGCCTGTTATACAATGATTACGTCCTATAAATCCACATAAATTTACCGTTATCAAAACTAAGGTTGAAAATTTGTTGAAAGTAGGATTTATTTACCCCATTCCTTTGATTGATTGGGTATCAAACATTGTACTTGTTAATAAAAAATAAGGAACTATTCGAGTATGTGTTGATTAGATGGATATTAATAAATATTGTCCTAAGGAAAATTATCCAACTCTGTATATTGACCAAATTGTTGATGACTGTGTCGGGAATGAATTTTTTTCATTTATGGATGGATTTTCTAGCTACAAGAAGATAAACATACTCCCTGCGGATCAGTACAAAACCACATTTATATGCCCATGGGGAACTTTTGTTTATTGCAAACTCCCATTTGGCCTAAAAAATGTTGGCACAAATTTTGAGCGAACAATGTCTTATGCATTCCATGATATCAAGCATATTTTTCAGCCCTATTTAGATGACCTACCGGTTCATTCAATGAAAAGATGAGATCACCCATTGCACGGAAAATCAATTTTCATTAGGTGTAGGCATTACAATATTTTCTTGAATCCGCACAAATGCATCTTTTGTGTACAATCAAGTTGGATTCTAGGTTTCATCATTTCAAAAGAAGGAATTCATCTTGACCCCCTCAAGGTGGAGGCGATTCTAAATTTTCCTGCTCCTTCTAGCCTTACATAACTCCAAAGTTTGCAACGTAAAGCAAACATTTTACATAGATTCATCCACAATTATGCTGAACTAACCCAAGGTTTTAATCGACTGTTGAAAAAGGGCATTCTTTTTTTTTGGGATGAGCTTGCCAACAAAGGTTTTAATGCATTAAAACATGCACTGACCAATGCACCATTACTGCATCCACCTTATTATCATCGATATTACTTTCTATACTTAGCTGCGTCTGATGCCACTATGGCATAGTGTCAGTCCAAGAGGATGATTCTAGTAGCAAACATGTGATTTATTATTTAAGTAGAAATCTCACTAAAACCAAGATTAAATAAACACATGTGGAGAAGCTAGCCTTGGTAGCTATCCAATTTGTTCAACGATTCCATCACTATATACTTCTCTGAAAAACAACTATCATTTCAGATTGCAACCTTATGATGTATATTCTCACTAAGCAATTGCTAGGGGGAAATACTCCAAGTGGATAGCTATATTACAAGAGTTTTATTTAGAATTTGAAAAATATAAATAAAATAAATCTTTGGTTTTCGTCGAACTATTGTGTGACTTTCCTCATATTGATATAGAAACTGTAGCAAAATATTCCTTTGCTAATGAATCTCTCTTTCTTATTAGTACGTCAGATCCGTGGTATGGAGAGATCATTATATATCTCCAAACACAAACTTTTAGGCCTGATTTATCTAAAATTGATCATCATCAAATCTGATACCAATCCCAACAATACAATATTATTGGTGACACTCTCTACCATCATGGTACCGATTCTATATTCTGACGTTGTTTGACTCTCCAAGAGGCTGAAAAAACATTAAATGACTGCCATTCTAGAGCATGTGGTGTTCATGTGTCTAGGTATGCTACTGCCCAAAATATATTACGTGTTGGTTATTTTTGGCCTTCAATGTTTAAATATTGCATTACTGCAGTCTACAAATGTCATAATTGCCAAATCTATGATCGCAAAATGAAATCACCTCCATCTCCTCTTCACCCTATCATAGTTGTTAGTCCTTTTTCCAAATTGGGCATCAATTTATCACCTGTAACCCTCACTCGGTCGGGGGACATGGGTATATTATCCTTGTAGTTGATTACTTTACAAAATAGGCCAAAGTGTTGCCTACATATAGAGACGACGACGAAACTACAGTAGCTTTCATTTTCAATCATGTGATTTCTTGGTTTTGTGTCTGTTGACATGGCTAATGTTTGCTATGCCAACAAGGGGAACTAACTCGATAGCAAGCCCCAATTAGACCTGATTTTATTTGGAATGGCTAGCTCCGACGGGTTTTAAGGGACCCCATAAACTGTTTGAACATGTCGAAAGATTCTATCCAGGAGGAAGACTTCAATTAGATAAAAAAAAAAAAACAAAATAGCTAACCTCTATGTATTAAATCCTATCTATACTACTTCTAACTACTCTAAGCTAGTCCTAGCTATCCTAATCTATCCTGCAAGAGCATAATACAAATGTTTAAACATCATATATATGTTTAGTAGGAGCGTGATAAAGAAGGTTATACATCATGCATAGATTCAAGTCCAAATGAATCAATCACTGAATTTACAACTGGACAAGATTGTATATATATAGGAGACCCAACGACCTATCCCTAGGCTCCTAATAGGGATACGGCCGAGGTAACCACAAACCAATCTTCTGATTGCAGGTTCTAGCCCACCTGCAATCAGAAGGGCTCTCTCCTTTTGATTCAACCTTAGTTGATGATTTTAGGCTAGCTTTCTGACTTCAAGGGAGTGTTGATTATGATCGGAAAGAAGGTAGGATTCTCGAACAAAGAGGCACGGTAAGGTGTGACAAGTTTCGAACCATTGGGCATGGAGTCACAGATTACGGCTTGCGAGCATTTTCTTGGTCACAAGGGGATACGGAGCAGGATAGCCACACAGGATACAATTCTTTGTCTGCTGAAAGTACGGAGTGAACATCAGGGATGAAAGGCAAAGGAGAATCATTTCATCATGCTGACAAAGAGGAGAAGTGGATGAGTGGGATCCCGGAGCAGTTAAGAATTCCTAGGACATGCACTCATATGTGAAAGAAACGGCGTAAACCAGATCATTTAAGAATACAAGCTCATAATTGTTTCTGAAGAAAACATTGAAAAACGCAGAAATTGAACTTAAGGTGTATTGGAACAAATCTTAAGCTATTCTTTTTTCCTACAATTTAGAAAGGCGAAAAGGTGTTAAAAAACATAAACTAAAATAGAGGAGAAGAACACTTATTGGATCATGTAGAAGCACAGGAATTCCGTGATCATTCCTTGGCCAAGAGAAAACATCAAGTTGTTTCGCAATCCATGCTTTCAGCAATCTTTGATTATGGAAATTATGACAGTTACAGTGCGAGTCTTTGCTTAGAGAAAATGCTGGAAAGGAGACTGACCAACAACTAATACCAACCAACCAACCCCTCACGACATTGCTTAGGGTGGTATTTATAAACAAAATATTGGAAAGACATCATTACAAGTGACCTTGACAGGTCTACTTAGAACTCTTCAAAAATCTAAATGTTGCTAGAATTAAATGCAAGTAAATCTTTTTGGCCGCGCTGGGGGCAGCTGGATTGAAACAGGTGACGAGGTGGCCCTTGGGGACTAGATGCGGTGCTGCTGGAGTGATTGTGCTTTGGGGACTGCAGTTCGGCTCTGGTGTGAATTGAATGTGGAATAATGATGATTTGAGAGCTTCAAGTAGTTTTTCCCTCTTTCTATGAATCTGCTGGAAGATATTAAATGTTCTCCTGCTTCGGGCCGCTGCTCAAAATATTTGCTGATACACTTTGCCGCTACATTGATGGCTTCCGCCGTCGACTGATACTCTTTGACACGCTTGATGCCTGCTGATTTGATCTGATACACTTTAAACTCTGTGATTGATCTGCTGCTGTCTTTAAACCGGATCCTTTTGGCACGATCGGGCGATTTTCGGGCTTTTTCGGCGCGCAATGGGCTCAGACATTAGAAGATTCCTCGAAATGGCCTATTTCCCGTAGAGAAGCGCGAATCGCGCATCAGAAACTGCCTCGGTTTCTTGATCTGGAGCTCTGAAGTGCGATTTTTCTTCCTACGCGAAGTTTTCGGCTTTCTGGCTGCTGACGTCAGCATGGCATCAGTTGTACGGCGGATGACGTCAGCTGTGGGTCCCTGGTACAGAGCGACGTGATGAGATACTGGAGGTAATGTGGTGAAGAGAATCCGATGTGATATCTCAATATCGCGTCGGCAGGGAACGGGGGGGGGTAATTGGGTTGGACACTTGGCGCTTGCGACTGCCGATCGGCGATATCACAATATCGCATCGGCGGAGACGGAGAGGTGAATGAATTGGACTCTCGGCGCTTGAGATCGCCGATATCGCAATATCGCATCGGCGGAGACGGAGAGGTGAATGAATTGGACGCTCGGCGCTTGCGATCATCGATCGTCGATATCGCAATATCGCATCGGCGGGGAACGGATGGGTGATGGCTTTCATGAAGATGAAAGTGCGAGGTTGCGATGCGATACGGATTTGAGGAGGAAAGAGAAAGTAAGTGGGTGTGAAGGGCAATTGAGGTTTCGGAAGGGGTCCGATTACCTCAGAGGGATTTTATACTTTGGAAGGAGTCCATTGTATCTGGGAGGTGGTTTTGGAGGTCAAGGGCTCTTGCTGAGTTTCAGATAAACTGAGCAATCCCCAGGAGTTCTTATGGTTATTTTTCAACCAGGGGGAGGGATATTACGTAGGGTGATTTTAGTTAATATTAATAAGGGGATGGGAAGAATAGGGAGCTAAATAATAATGTTAGTGGTTAATATGGAGATGGTAAGAAAGCGCTAAGTTCGGGAGAGCTTAGGCTGTTACAGGGGATAGGACCATACTTTAGGAGAAAATATGGAACAACTTTGAGTAAGGCAGATCTTTACTCAAGCCAGTGTTATGAAGATGATGGAACTTAAGAGGTGTCAAGCAGATCTTGACTTCTTTTGGGGAAATTAGTTAATGATTGAGGAGAAGAGAGAAGGGGAGTCAGTTATACCTCTTTGAGCTTTTTTGCACACAAATCCTTGCTGATTATGTTCTGCATGATATGACACCTGAAAACCTGGAACTGGTCAGCAATTCAACAACCTCAGAACTACCTACCCAGCCTATTTGTCTAGCATTTTTTCTTCCTTTGCTTGGGGGTGCACTTAGACTTGCAAACCCTTCATTCATTTTTCTTTTGATGCTTTCCTATCTACATACTACCCTTATTTCTTCCGGAGCCCAGATTAAGATGTTGGGCTCCTCTGCTTCTCTACCTATCTAAGAATCTGCCAAGATTAAATGTTTGGAAGGGTTTTTACAATCTCTATATTCTAAAACAGGAAATTTAAACCTAGGGAGACCAAGATTAAACTGTTTGGACCTCCCTTTAACTAAAAATAGCGATACCGGGATAACTTTACAAAACTTGAAGGCAATTGGATGAACATGAAATAGCCTTCTTCACTTGGAGACTGTTTGAGCAAATATGGAGCATTGCAGCAAGCAAAGTACGACATATTTGGCCTGTGAAATCCCAATCATGAAAAATGAATAACCTGCTGCAGCAGGAAGCTAACAGGTGGGTCTCCTATATCGCTGCGCATAATATGTATAAGGCCCAGGCTCCTACCGATATGCGATATGCAATGGGGCTAAAAACCCAAAGCACATATAAGTTAAGGTTCATAAATCCCTTGGGGTCCGCAAAGTTACCTTTCCCTTTGGAAAACCCCAACTATAATGTTTTTCCGGAAACACAAGGGTATAAGCGAAAAAGCTGCGTATTTGGCCATAAGGCTGGACTTGAAAATTAATGCGCCCGGTTTTATAATCATCAGTGGGTCTGGGATATTTATGTGCCCTTTCTATATATCTTTGGGGTTGGTCCGATAGCGATCTGCGATGGGACTCTGGACCTGAAATGTATACATTTGAGTTAATAAAACCCATCGAGTCCGGAAGCCATGAATGCCTTGTGTTATTTGCGATGGGCCCAAAAGGATTTATGCATGCTTTGTGAAGGACTTTTGCTATAAGGCATTGTAATGGGTGTAGAGCCTCTAACCTACACCTCATCATTTACTATTATCTACTGTTTTTCATCACCTATCTCTCTCTTTCACCTCATTTTCCCTGTAAAACCACCCAGATCATTACATTAGATGTCATTAAGCATGATCAAGTGAGCTTTGCTAATGTGTGACTGTTTTGTTTAGATTTTGACATATTTTCAGGCATTCCGCAGCTCTCTGCCGATTCCGTAGCCATCTGCTGATTCCGCAGCCATCTGGTGATTCCGCAGCCTTTTTGTTAATCTCAAGGTTCCACGTGCCATTTTTCCAAATGAGCCACATGGGCACTTAGGTATCAAGGTGCTCGAGTGCCATTTATTCAATCATCCACATTATCCATACCTCCGGTCAAACAGGGGCAAGATCCGGTCAACGAAGGCAGCTCAACGGTGATGCGTAAGCTGTTTGGTCACGTCAGCTCAGACGGTGGCTTGCCCGTGTTTCGCAGGACGTGGGGAACATAATCTAATTTTGGATTCAATCCCCATGACGACCAGGACCTCCAGCTCACCCACGCAGGCTCATGACGTGTTAATTTAGTTTTAATTACACATGACAGTTTGTTATTTTCCGTTTTTAGCAGCACGCATAGGCTATCCTTCAGATGCCTATAAATATTTGCGTCTGCGTACGCTTAAGGGACTTTTATTTGTTGTATGTTTGTGAACTTGTTGTAATTTTTGAGCATTTCCAAAACTCTGTTTTCATAGTGTTGTTCTAGCACTCTTAACTGTGAATTTCTGCATATGGAGTAATAGAACCAGTGCTATTTTGGAGCTTTCAACACTTTGAGTCTTTCTTGGGTTATGTGAATGGAGGGCCCCTATTCATACTAGCCTTGTATAGTATTTTCATGTTCAGCATTTTCTTTTCTTGATCTATGAATAGCATAATTCACTTCATTTTAATTCATTTTGGATCCTTTCTTTAAGCTGATCAGCATTTCTCTTTTGCATGTTTTTGACCCGGGATTATTAATGTGTTTATGTGTTTGCTTTGCATCTAGTGGTAGTTTCAGTTGACAGATTTAAAGTTGCTGCTCCTTACTTTATTTCATAGCTAGTTTTTAGTTTTAATTTTCAAAATTGTCTGCTAATATATGAATGGTCTCTTACTATAAATTGTTTATCTCTTAGATATCAGAATACTAATCACTTGCAGCTGGCTTTGGGTGCTTTCTAGACTAATCTTTAGCTACTCTCTAATCGTGCTTTACACAGTACTATGTGATATAGGCAGAGAGTTAGAAAGAGCAAAACATTATAACTAGTCTTTAAAAGTAGATTTTCTCATTCTTTATCATTTCTTAGACTTATCTTTAGCTACTTCTTAATCGTGTCTTACACAGTACTATGTGTTAGAGGCAGAGAGTTAGGAAGAGATAAACATTATCATTGGTCTTTTAAGTGATTTTCTTATTTTTGCAGCAGCATGAATGGTGTCTAATACCATTAGAAAGTGGTTCTTTGCTTTCAGTTATTTTAATTCATTTCCTTCAAAGTCTTCCTTTTCAGCAAATAGTTAGAAACCACTAATCACACACCCTCACTCATTTAGAATTCACTCCACACACACCATCACTCATTTGTTTATAAATACATCACTCCATCGTAGGAAGATAAATTAATCACAAACAACACCCCCCAACCGACAAAAAGCTCTAAGAGGTTGCTTAAGTACATATAGTACACCTTCACTTCATCAGCTTACGAGCCTCGGGTTGACAATTAATGATATCAATTTAGGAATACTAAATTGACCAAACAATAACAATGCATAGTTGGTAATTTATTATTTTTCTTATATTCGAGTAATCTTGCTCAACTCATAATACCAATGTCATTAGTATTCTTCTATTTTGTAAGTAAAGAATTGATTCCTTGGAAATGGGATGTAATAGGCTCCATAATTTGGTTCTTTCTCAACACGTGGAAAATCTTTCAATGGTTTCTAATAATTATAGAACAAGAAATTCACTCTAAGAGGTTCAAAAGGAAGAAGAATTAGTCCATTATCATCGTGATTCTATGGAAATCAAAGGTCTTAGTTTGCCTCAATCTAATGAGGGATTAGAATGGAAAATAAGCATCCAACAATGCCATCCTTACTATGTATTATCATGTTGTATATTTTTTTGGTACATATGTAAGGTTTCCCACTTGTAGGCCAACTCCGAACTCCTATTTACATACATATCAAGTCAAAAGTAAACATCAAATAAACATGTAAAATATACATCACAACAATAAAATACATACATGTCAACAATTTCTATAAACTAGGTTTAGCACTTAAGTTAGACTCACATCTATACCTCTTCCACTAGAGTTAGAAGCGTCCCCACCTCCACTAGGTAATAATTTAGAAATTAGCTTATGAGGAAGATATTGTTGTGGGTCTACTATTAGAGGAGATGGTGGTTGATTGGTGTTGGAGGAGGATATGGTGGTGAGTTTATTGCTATAGGAGGAGATTGTGGTTGATTGGTGTTGGAGGAGGAGATGGCAGTTGATTGGTGTTAGAGGAGGAGATGGCGGTGTGCTTGTTGCAATAGGAGGAGATTGTGGTTGATTGGTGTTGGGGGAGGAGATCGTGGTTAATTGGTGTTGGAGGAGGAGATGGCAACCGAGCGACTTATGGAGGAGATGGAGAGGTGGCGCTGGAGGAGTAGGAGGAGGAGATGGTGGTTGATTAGATACTGGAGGAGATAGTGGTTAGTCTACTCATGGAGGAGATGTTTCCTAGTATACATGTGAAGCAGATGGTAGAGGAGGAGGAGGAGGTGGAGGAGGTGGAGGAGCATCATCCTCAACATATGAGTATGAAGAGGAAACCAATGGACATATCTTAATCTATCAAGCAGGTTGAGGGTATAGAAGGTTTGATGCATAAATATTGTTATATCACAAGTAAGGCTCACTTATATTAGTGCAAGCATAATGTCTTACAGGATCTTCCTAACTTGTAGGGGGACCACTCTATGATCAACCATCAATGTGCATATCTTATCCATCACTTGTTGAAGGAACCTATCATCCACCCTATGTGGCAAGTTGGGTCTCTAAGGTGGCTTATTAGCCTCAAACATCTCTTCATCTTGTTAGGGAGGCAATTCCCCAATATACATGCCAACATAAAAAAAAAAATGGTAGACAACAATTATTGGACAATGCAATAAAACATATTACAATTAAATATATGTGCATTAAAATAGGACAAAAAATTTGCAACTAGATTAATAAAAATAGAATGATAACATTACCTCTTGCATCTAGTGGCTTAGCTAGAGTATATAGGATGTTTCAACATCCTATATAGTCCATATTTGTGTATGGGTAATGTTTGACAAATAAATCCCTCTTATGGAAAAGAGCGATCTCCCTAGGCCTATAACCCAGGCCTAGAACAAAACAAACACTAATAGAAAACCTTCCCTAAGTCTATGATGATCAAATCATACATGAGCAAGCAAAGAGATGAATATTTTCTACCTTGCTAAACGATGTTTTCCCTCACTAGTTTCTTGTAATATTTAGCTCCTAGCCTTGTTTTCAGTCCTCACGAAGAAGAAACTTGTAGATGGAATAAACAAACAAGAGATTAAAGCACCAATATACAAATATGATTTGAAAGAGACCTATACATATGATCAAGGAAACATGTAATAAAACTATCAAATGTAGACAATGTTGATGGGAAACGAAATTATCACCGCAATAAACATAAAAGGAGTGATTACAACTTGAGCCTTGATGTTGTGGATCTCCTCCTAGTTTGTTCCTTCATTCAAAGCCTTGCCTTCAAAAGCCTCAGAGTCAAAAGATGGGAATTTGAGCAGAGTTTCACCAAGCTTATTGAGATTTGCTAACCAACCATATCAATGTGAGATGGTTCTATTTGTAGGCTTGGGAAGGGATAGGAGGAGGATAAGGGATGGAGATTAAGATCCAACAAGGTAGGGAGGTGAGCCAAGCCCAAACCATACAGAGGAGATCCCATGCATGAGGCTTCTAGAATATAAGCTTCTCGTATTCTTTTTATTTTACCTTTGTTAAAATAGTGTCACACCCTATGAATTGGAAAAGTGTGACAGTGTCACAGGTCAGGAGTTATACACAATGTAACAACCTAGTAGTGTTGTAGATAATTACGGTCCCACCCCTGACACCCTTTAAAATTAGTGTTTTTAAACGTATTTTCGTAATATTATTATCGTACTTAGTAATGTTTTTCTTTCATATTATTCAGGTATTGATGGAAATTATGCTCAGATGGTGAAGGATAGGGTACAACATCAATTACCATGCATGTAACAAGTAACAAAATGCCCCCTAAAGTATGAATTCAAAAAATGAGTGATGACTGAAATCCTTTATCATGCAAATGAATAGAAACAAAGGATCAATTGGTCAGAAACCTGCCAACAAAAATCAGGGAATTAAAATATAATAATATCATATAATCATCTCTGAGGTTGGAATTCCCATGCTCAAAATACAAGTGACTCAAAGTACAAGTATGGATATGCAAAGATCCATGTTAAATGAGTAAGATCATGGCCACCAAAATACATCACGGATCTATGCCGACATGACTCAATTTGAATATAGAAACCAACCATACAATATGGATCTATGAAACAATCATAAATAATCAAATAACTCCATCGCAACCTAGACATAATAGACAAGGTATAGGGTCTTCATCTCTATCATGTCATTGTACAAATGTAACCATGCGAATCAATGTGTTGATGTCGAACATGGTAGAAGTCGCTTGATTACTGGTCAATGATGAAAACCGTTAATAGACGTGAAAGGAACCACCAATGATGACAATGACTCTTAAGGTACTCAAGTAATTCTACAGAGTGAATAAATAATATGAAGTCAAACACTCATAGAATCAATCAATCAAAGTCAATGATGTAAATTTGTCGTCGAAGGTGAGGAAAATTTCCATTAGGGCATGCAAGATCCAAGGTAATAAATGGTTTCTAAATAAACTTCCCAGATAATGTGTTGAGGTTGATATGAAGTGATTCATCACAAGAGGGCTTTGATGTATCCCCCATCAATGACATGAAAAAGATACAAAATTTTGAAGTGGAATAAAGTACATAGTGATTTAGGACTAACTTAAGGATGGGAAATGCAATAAAAGGCTTTCGAGACTGTAAAAATTGGTTGATTCAAATATGGCCGATGCAATAGAAGGCTTAAGAACTAAAATTAGGTTGAACTTCTCTCGAACATATTGAAGACACAACAATTGTATTAATAACACTAGCTCAAAAAGTGGATGGCATGATCAACGAGAGACAAGTGGATTTTCCAACCTTGACACAAGGAGTGAAAGGTTGTCATGTTCAAGAGCGACTTGTTGCCACACATAGGATATATATTCCCTTCCCAATCCCCCCCCCCACCATTGTTGACAAGTATCTTTTTATTTTTATGCAAGCTTGAGTAGGATAACGTTTTCTCAAAGTTTAAGCTCATCCTTCAAGCGAGTCCTTAAGAGTATTTTAACAAACCTAGGAAGGAATGGTTCGGTCCCAATTTACAGATGGTTCCTTCATTGTTTACATTTTACAAGTCCAATGAAGGAATAACTCAATACCTTTTCATGTTATAAAATTTGAAAATAAGTAAAAGGAAACTCCAAAATGGCCTTTTTCATTTAGGTTTAACAAGTCCAAAAAGAGGATGAAAGATAAGTTGGTTAATTCTTTCAACGTAAAATTTTAACGAGCCTGAAGAAAGTAAAGCTTGATGATTTTTCATATTTAGGGAGTATGAAAAGACATAAATAAGGCTTAAAGGGTATTTTTTGTTGTTGTAAATTTATTCTTATAATGCCGAAAAGGGATACAAAAATACAGAGGAGGACTCTTCTAGCTATGATTGACTAAAGTAATATTTTTATAATTAGTCTATTCGGTCCGAAAAAGGGGTAAACTTACACTGAACATATGCCCTTTATAATCCTTTTAATGAGAATGAATGGAAACAAGTTCACTTGACAAACTTTTTATGTCTAGGGAGTCTTAAGAGAGCTTAAAGGAAACTCCATAGAGTTCCTTTTTTTATAGTTTTTACGAGCCCGAAAAAGTGATAAAAGTATACTCGGTAACTTATTCTCATGTATTTACGAGCACGAGAAGGAACCAATAATTAGCTCATGATAGGTTTTATTTTTACAAAATGCTAAAAAAGAGAAAAAAATATGCTTGAGATAGGTTACCTTGCCCCCAACATGACCAGTAGAAGTTAGTGGCTTAATTCTAGCATGATGACCAAAGGCACATGCTCCACATACTTTATGGAGGGAGACATGTTGCATTTTTTTAACGAGCTTGACAAAGGAAGGGAACTATAATCATTGTGACTTGTTTCATTTTTTAACGAGCTTGACACAAAAAAGAATTATGCTCATGGTGACCTGTTTCATTTTTGAAAGAGCTAGACACAGAAAGACAACTATGCTCATGTGATCTATTTCATTTTTTAACGAGCTTGATACAAAAAAGGAACTATGATCATGAGATATGTTTCATTTTTTAATGAGCTTGACACAAAATAGGAACTATGCTCATGCGAAGTTACCTTGATCATGGCTTCCAAGAGGATAATGCTCTGGAAGGAAAACATGTTAACAGATACACCTCAATCATAGATTCCAAAATATCTTCCCCATATGGAAGAACAATGATATAGAAGGAATACTTGTCAAGGGACTGAATAGGGGTAGGAATACTAGGCTCCAATTCCCGCATTGAAGGGTTCACCATCTTAGCTACCGGATCTAGGCCAAAAGAAGTCGAGCATACAGTGAGAGGTTCTTTTTCATCAAAAAGTGAAGACATGGGACATGTTGCCACATAATTAACCTATGGTGGGGGGGATACCACTTGCATATAGGGAACGTTTAAGGAGGTCAAATGGTTGGTAGTCAGAGCAGGACCAACAAACGAAAGTCGGTCAATAATCACAATTTTTCCATTATGAGGGAAAGCCATCACTTGAAAGAGTGTGGACATGACAACTTTCATGGCATAGACATAGTCTCATCCAAGGAGAAATTTCAAATCCAAGGGGCCTTAGACTACAATAACATCAATACAAACAATTTCCCTTCCAAGGTAATGGGTAGTTGAGGAAGGATCCCTAAAAGTTCACTAGCTCTTCTATTAAAAGCCAACACTTTCAGAGTAATGAACACAAGATGAGGATAACCTATAACTTCCCAAGTAGTCAAGGATATAATGCTAACATAAGCACCTTCATCTATAATAGCGTTATGTATTCCCTTATTAAAATCCTACACAATGATTTGGAAATATATGCAAGAAGGGAGATGAGGCTCTATCAGAATATTCCAATCAAAGAAAGTGACCCGACTACTTGGAGGGGGTTTCATTGCAATGGGTGAAATGCCCCCTTGTTGAGAAAGATTTGAAGTAATAATAAAAGAGTAAGCAATATCAAATTCACTTTCTAAAAGGAGAGTGGGATTGACCAATGAACGAATTGGATGACCACTTTAATTTCAGTCTTCAAAGGAAGAGTGGCATAGATTGATGATGGACTCAGACTTATCACTTCAATTACACTCTTCAAGAGAAGAGTGGGATTTATTGATGATGGAATCAAACTCACCACTTCATCAATCGACAGTGGGTTGGGAGAAAAATTATAGTAACTCGTTGGAACTTGTTGCTAAGAAACAATAGGGTTTTCCAACAATTTTAAGGCTTCATCCATAAGAGGGAAAAGGTGAGTTCGATGACTCCCTTCACATAACTTACAAGGAAACCTAACTTTACCCTTTTTTCCCAAGAACCCTATAATCATTGGTTGATGGACTAAAACGAATTGGTGAGAATCCTTAGACCATACTTCTAAGACTGTGGGAATACGAGGACAATCATTAAAAAATCGGTCACCCTTACAAAGCTTGCAAGGGAATTTGGGATTACGATGTTTGTTGGAAGATTCTTCAACATACCAACCCTCACAACAATTGTTTGTTAGTTTCCCCCATGATTATTTTGCTTCTTCTTATTCTTCCTTTTCTTATTCTTCATATGTTAGGTCCCTATACTACTAGTTTAACCCCTTATTGTTATTAGTACAACCCCCTTATTATATTTTTTTGCCCATGTAGTCCCCAATTATGCCCCATGAAAGCCCGCTAATGTTATTATTGTGCCCTTACATTATTATTGTTATGTCATCTCTGATTATATTATGTCCCCTTAGACTCCTATATATAGAAAGGAGGCCTTGTTTTTTGTATCATCTAAGAATTGTTCATTTGTGTAATGTAAAGGAGGTTGCCCCCTCAAAGAGGCTGAATTCTAAGGTGTTTATCTCTCTTTTCTATCTTTTTGTGAGCTGGTTTCATAACATTTGGCATCAGAGCTTTGGATTCTAGGGTTTCGTTGCTCCAAACAGGTCATCGTGGATTTTTTTTTTTAACTGAAACGTTTATATGATTTTTATTTATCTGGAAGCAAATGGGACTTTTTTGAACTGTCCCCAAATACAATGCAGATTTTTGAACTCTGCCTCTTTTCCTTGATTACAAAATTCAGGGCATTTGGACAAAACTATTTTTGTTAACAAAATAAGCCCTTTCATGATAGCGCTGCCTTTGTTAGCCATTTGATCCGCTTCACTGTTTAAGTTTCTGAGTATATGATAGAATTTGCAGCTGTCAAATATTAAAGAATCTTTTCAGTCTTCCAGCGTTTTTGTTGAGGCTAGGATTATTGAATCGATTCCCCATGATTAAGTTTTTTATTATTAGCTCTGAATCTCCGAAGACTTGCAGTTTTTTCACACCTTTGTCTCTAGCAATTTGGCAGGCTTTGAGAAGCCCTAGAAGCTCAACTTGATTGTTGGACTTCTGACCTAGTCCCCAATAGAAGATGTCTTTAGAGTTACCGTCCGGAGAGTAGATGACTCCCCCCGCTCCAAATGTCCATGGATTCCTTTTAGACGCCCCATCAAAGAAAACTGTTGAGATTTTTTGTGTCCTCCACCAGTTTTGAAAATATTCCTCTTTATCTCTTATGCGCCATTCTTGTTTGTCACTTTGTGGTTTAGGATAGTTTATGCTCGGATAAGGCACTAGAGAGCCTAACCACATCTTTTCCTCTGGCAGAAGCAAAGAGTCTTCCTTTATATACTGTTGTTGGGCAGCTTCCATCAGAAAAGCCTTAGCTTTTTCAGCTATTTGCAGCGGAGAGTATCTCACCTCTTTAAATATCTGTTGATTATGTGCCAACCAAATTTTCCAGCAAACGTATTTAGGAATAGCTGCCCAGATTCTGCTCCAGAATGATTTTTGTGGAATATGATGGGGGTTAGTGTTGCCTTCAAGAGGCAAAAAGCTCTGCTGCAGAGTTAAAGGAAGGAACAGGAGCCAGGTCCCTTAAAATGAGCCCCCAGACTTCTTTTGCTGTACAGCAATCCATAAATAGGGTTGCGCTGTTTCTGAGTTGTTTTTGCACATGACGCACCTGTGAGGACCTGTAATATTCCGCTTCTCCAGATTATCTCCCGTGAGTATTTTATTATGAATCAGCGTCCAACAAAAAAAAATTACTTTTGGAGTGGCGAATGAGTCCCAGGCGTTTTTCCAGAGAGTCGAAGGGTGGTTGTTGTTTCTTATACCTTGCAGTACGCTGTATCCGGTAGCTGTGGAGTAAGCACCAGATTTACCCCATCCCCAGCAGTCTTTTGCGGATCTGTGAACAGGGGCAGCGTCCTCCAAGTAGTCTTCCAGCAACATTTGTTGGTATTTAAATTTGTTTGGGACTCCATGGAAGTCCCAGCCCTCCCACTCTCCACGCTGGTTCCATTTCGACAGATCATAAAGACTTTTAACTCCAGCTCGCTCCAACCAGGATCTTAGCTCTGTTGTATCCGCTTGATCTGCTAAGGGTGTGTTCCTCATGATGTTGTCCATCCACAAATTGATGTGTTTTTCGCTTCCAGGGATTCGATACAGATGTTTTATAAAATGTTTACTGCTTTTACAACACAAACTCCAGAGTTTAGTGCTATTGGCTGTGGGCATGTGAATTACATTGCCGAGATCTTTGCGGACTCCATACTTTGACCGCAAAGTTATACTGACAGGGTGATTGGGATCGTGGATCAATTTCCACAGGATTTTGCCTCCCAATGCCAAGTTAACTAGCTGGGGGTCTCTTATCCGTAGTCCCCCCTCCTCCTTCGTTCTCTTTACAACATCCCAGTTCACCAGATGCATTCTGTTTTCATTGCCTTTCCCTCCTTTCCACAAGAAATCTCTGAGAAGTCTGGAGATCTGCTCCATAACATTTCGAGGAGCCAAAATAAAAGTGGCCTGGAAGATTGGGAGCGTTGATAACACTGATTTGATCAAGATAACTTTGCCACCCTTAGTCAACCAGTAACCCCCCCAAGCTGCAATCTTGGTTTTCATTTTTGAGATTATTTCGCTCCATAAAGCTCTTTTATTGATTCCAGAGATAATGGGCAAGCCAAGGTATTTGAATCTATCACAGGTTGTTTGTCCTTTGAACCCCAGAATAGAAGTTATGCCTGTAAGTTCTTGCAGATTAATATTCCAGCTAAAAACTTCACTCTTGCTGTCATTAACTGCCGCTCCAGAGGCTTTGCAGTATCTTCTGAGGATAGTGTCAAAAGCTCGAGCAATTCTTATGGAGGCACCACCAAGGAGGAGAGAATCATCTGCAAAAAGTGCATGATTCGAAGGCTTAGCTCCTATTGAAGATTTGAGGCCCGGTAAGACACCTGCGACTTTTTCTGCATTGAGCTTTCGGCTTAATGAGTCTGCCATTATAATGTACAGATAGGGGGAGAGAGGGTGTCCCTGCCTTATTCCTCTCTTGGCTTTGAAGAAATTTGTTGGGCGACCATTGACAAGGGGAGCGATCCATGGATTGTCAATGCAGGCTTTGATGAGCTGGACAAAAAAACGCGAGAAACCAAAAGTGAAAAGGACTTTGCTAAGGTAATTGAGGTTGACTCTATCAAACGCATTTGCCATGTCTAATTTTATCACCATTCCTTTCTCTTTTCGCTGTCTACTGGAATGGATTGTCTCCTGGACCTGGATTACATTATCCATAATATGTCTACCTTCCACGAAACCACTTTGGGAGTTGGAGATCACCCTTTTTAAAAGAGGCTTAATTCTGTTTGCTAACAGTTTGGCCAAGATTTTATAGGACGCATTACACAGCGAAATAGGTCTTAATCTAGAAAAAGTTTCAGGATTGGTGTCTTTAGGGATTAAAGCAAGGTAAGTGGAGTTGGTTCCTCCACCTATCTTGGCTTTTGTCATAAATCCTCTTATCATTTTCTGCAGATCTACCTTGATGATATGCCAACATGTTTTAAAGAAATGGATTGTGAATCCATCGGGCCCCGGTGCCTTGTCCGCCTCCATGGCCCAAATAACATCTATGATCTCCTTCTCTGTTATGGGACTGCAGAGGATTGCATTGTCTTCAGGGCTAATGAGTTTGGGAATGTTTGAAAGAAAAGCATCAGTTTCTTCATCATTCCTTTGAGCATCTACGCTGTAGAGGTTCTGGAAGTGAGCTTCAGCAGCTGCCTTAACTTGATTGTATCATTTGCAGACTTGACCGTCTGCTGTTTTAATTTCTGCAATATAATTCCTTGACAGTCTTGCTCTATATTGCCTGTGGAAGAAAGAAGTATTCTGATCCCCCGCCTTTAACCACAGACTTCTAGATTTAATTCTCCAGTATTCTTCCTCCTTACGGAATGACTGATAAACTGATCGTTGTACTTATGTTTCTGTTTCCAACAATTCGGTTGTGATTTCTTTACTTTCCATGTCGGTTTGGAGGTTTTGCAATGAATAAACTGCCTCTTTTCTGAGTTCAGGAGGAGTATGGGTTGGTTTCTTGATCCAGTCCTTTAGAGCTTGTTTTGTAGCTTTTAACTTCTGCTCCCAAACATAACTAGTTGAACCATTGATGGGTTTAGACCAAGCTTCTTTCACCGTGTCTAAGAAGCCCTCTCTCTCAATCCAAAGGGGACTGAAACGAAAAGGGATGGGACCAAGATCTTCTTCTTCTTCCAGGAGGAGCTGAATTGGCTTATGGTCAGATGTGAGCTTAGGTAGAATTTTTGTGATGATGATTTTTTTATTCATCATAATGGAGCTTTGCACCAGAAAGCGATCAAGGCGAGCGGAGATGTGATCCGGACCAACCCTGTTATTGAACCAGGTAAATATACCCCGAACTGCGTTGAAATCCAACAGATCCCAGCTTTGGGAGAGCTCCTCAACCATGGGCAGCATGGGATCCCTGCTGGCGGTTCCCCCCCTCTTCTCTTTTGCTTTCATTATGATATTTAGATCTCCTGCTATAATGATATTGTTGGGGGAAGATATATCTAAAAAGGCAGAGAGGCTGTTCCAGCATTCTCTTTTTTCATTATAAGAAACTAGTACATAAAGATTGAATAGAGAGATGGTTAACTTACTTGCTTTTTGTTTCAATTCCGTGAAGATCCAATGCTGGGTTTCTCGGAAGTTATTCAGGTGGAAGGGATCTTCAGACCAAACGGTAGCCAAGCCCCCGGAGGTACCCCTTGCACTGACTGCTTTGCATGCTTTTTTGTTCCACTTTGATCGACTGACCTCTAAAAGGGCCTGCCCTTCTATTTTTGTCTCTTGGAGCATGAGAATATCTGAGGGTTCAGCTTTCAAAAGGTATTTTACAGCCTCAATTTTGGAGGGATTCCCCAGTACTCTACAGTTCCAAGAGACCAGCTTCATTATTTATTATTTTGATGGGTGAGACCTCCCTTGGAAGGCCTTGGCCTGGTGTTTCGCCCGATGGACATTTCTATTGTGGGCTGACTGCCTTGTGTTTTGAGTCTTTCTGCCTCCTCCTCCCTTTTTTCCTTTCGGGATTTCCTTCCTTCTTTTTTTGATGGGCGCTCATAGGTTTCATCCTCCGAAGAATCTGAGCTTTCCATTGGTTTTTTCCTTGCTATATCAGCATATGATAGGTTAGTGGGGCTACCTTGGTTGGAATCGCTTTGGGTTTCTTCCGCTCCCTCTTTGTGCGAAGGTGGAGTGTTATTATGCTCCTCATTCTCTTTTGTTGGGCTAACTTGGTGGATCCGTTGTTCACTTTTTGTCCCATTTGGGCTTACTCCCTCCTCTTGGTTTATTTTGGATCTGCTAGTTTCTCCATTCTTATTGCCTTTTCCTGTACTTTTTTTTGTATTTGTGTTTTTCTGCACTAGGATCCATTGGTCCCCATTTTGTTTGTCCACTTGTTCCTCTGCCTTCTTCTTGCAATGCTTTGCGAAATGACCATGACCATGGCAGTGTCTGCATTTAAACGGTAGCTGCTCGTAGTCTAGCTCTTGAACATACGTCCACCCAGCTACTGTGAATTTGATGGCTTCCGATAGCCCTTCTTCCAGATCCACTTCGACGCAAATGCGTGCGCAGGAATATTGGTCCTTCCTTGCAGCTTGATCTATGTATTTTCCCACGGCATTCCCTATGATCTGCAGGGTTTTGTGATTCCAACAGTGGAGGGGAAAATGGGGAAGCCTAACCCATACCGGGACAGCCGAGGGAACGTCCTGAGTAGGGTCAAAGTCAAGCGACCATTTGTTTAGGTAAAGGCCCTGAGGGCCCATGAAGTAAGGCCCATTTCTGAAAATTAATCTTTTGTCGTCTGGGTTTTCGAATACAAAAACAAAGAATCCCTTACACACAAAGTAGCTTTTGACTCCCTCTTTAATGAGAGGCTTCCAGTTTCTTTGAGTCCACTCATCAACCGATTTTGGCGAGGGCCAAAGGCCTGTGAACTGGCCTATGAGGCCTCTTTCAACCAGATTCAGGGCAGCTTTGCATGTGTCTTCTTCGGGCAGAGCCACTGATGGGATAGTGTCCATCTTTTTAACAAACCTCTGCATAGTCGCAGAGGGAGGACGCTTTGGGCCGGAAGCCACTAACGACTTGAAGGCCACGACCTCCGAAGGCAGAGGAGAGGGATCAGACACCCCTTCTGCGTCCATGATGATCGCACTCGGGACAGGCCAATCCGAGGATCCTTGGTTACGCAGCAGCCATCAAAGCACACCGCACGAGGGGGCAGAGAGGAGGGGGCGTAAAGCCCACCCCCGGAATGAGCAGGAGCCCACCGCCAATGCCCAGCCGAGAAGCATTGCACCGCTTACCACCTGCACGACAGATTATCTTCAGGCCCGGGCCTGAGCGCTGCTCTGGCAGCCCTGAACGCTGCAGCGAGCAACCAGGTAGACCTAGCTCGATTCGTGCAGAGCGTTTTTTTCGTGAATAAAATGATATTAAAATTATTAATACTTGTTATGGAATTAGTTATTATAGTGATTTAGATATCTTTTAAATTAAAGTTTGTTTAAAGTTTTTATTGTCAATTTGCTAAACTATTGTTAAATTAAAATTTATTAGGGTCCTAATTATTTTAATTGTATTTTATTTTCTATTATTTTATTTCAATTTTTTATCTTGAATAATTATAAATATAGTTCATAAATTTATATCCAAATTAAAATTCTTTTAATACTTGTTATGAAATTAGTTGTTGTGGTTTGAAATATATATGATTTTGATTATTAGATGAATCTTTTATGATTAAATTAAAGTTTGATTAAAGTTTTTTTAATTGATTTATAGTATGTTTAAAGTTTCGTTATAATTAAATTAAAGTTATGATTAATTTTTTTTAATTGATTTATAGTATGATTGAAGTTTCTTTATTATGATTAAAGTTTTTTATTGTTATTAGAGTTTGTGTATTGTCATTAAAGGTTTTTAGAGGGCAAATTGTATGATTTAATATTTGTTTAGAATTGATGTTTTAACTATAATGGATTGTTGTATTAAGATTCATTTAATTAATACTCCTGATTAGATGTTTTTTAAAACATTTTTATTTGTCCTTGGTTAATTAAAGGAGAATTATAATTAGGGAGGGGTTAGATGGATGATAAAATTGGAATCCAGTTTTCACTTATGGTCCACCCGTCGTCTCTATTGAGGTTATTAGGGTGCTTGTTAATTTCTATGGCTTCTCTGAATTTCCTTATGAAGTAGTGATCACTTCTAGCTAAGATGTGGGTATCTTCTATACAAATTTGGTGCTTAGTTTTATTAGAATGTTCTACTAAAGTTGATGATTTGGATCGATTATGTTTAATGTCAGCTGAGTGTTCCTGGATTCTTGTGTTAAAGGATCTTCCAGTTTCACCTACATAGGGCTTGCCGCACGAGCAAGGAATTATGTAGACACCCTTATGACATTTTGGATCAATTTTGTCTTTAATCGGATTAAGGTAGCTTCGGATGGTGTTTAAAGGTTTGAAGGTGGTTAGAACCCTATTCTTTTTTAGGATGCGGGAGATTTTATCAATAGTCCCCAAAATGTAAGGGAGGTTAACTTTTCCTATAATATTATCAGAATTTTTATTCTTATTTGGTTGAGTGTTTGCTTTATTTATGGCTTTATCAGCTTGACATTTATTGTATCCATTTTTTAGGAAAACTTTAATAAGGTGTTCTTTTTCTTTTTCTAGGTGTTCCTTGTCAGAGATTCTGAGGGCCACAGTAGCTAATGTGTTGAGGACTCCTAGTTTGTGGGTTGGGCGATGATGTGAGGAGGCATGTAAATATTGTTCAGTGCGAGTCTTTTTTCTATATACTTGGTGAGATATGGAGCCATCATCATTCCTAATGATGAGGATATCAAGGAAGGGGAGGCTCTTGTTGACCTCGACTTCCATAGTGAATTTTATGGAAGAGGATAAACTATTTAGGTGTTGTTTGAAGGTTTCTAGGGTTTCTCTTCCATGAGGCAATATGATAAATGTGTCATCCACATATCTTTTCCACAATTTAGGTTTCAGGGGTGAAGTCATGAGGGCTTTGTTTTCAAAGTCTTCCATGAATAAATTGGCAATAATAGGAGACAAAGGTGACCCCATGGCAACTCCGCATGTTTGTTCATAAACATGTTGCATGAAGCTAAAGAAGGTGGATCTTAGGCAAATTTGTATGAGCTTTGATGTGTCAAGATATGTTAGTTTGCAGATGACTTTCATGGCATCATTAATAGGGATATTGGTATATAGAGAGGTGACATCAAAACTAGCTAAAATGTCATTTTGGTCAAGTTTGATGTTCTTAATTTCTTCAATGAATTGGGTCGAGTCTTTGACAAACGAATCTGTGTTACCCACTATAGGTTTTAGTTTTTTGGCCAGGTGTTTTGCTAGGTGGTATGTGGGCCCATTAATGGTGTTTACTATTGGTCTGAGAGGGATACCTTCCTTGTGAATTTTTGGAGCTCCATAGATTCTAGGTGTGTATGGAGTGTTAACTATGAGATTTGTATTGTCTTGTATCTTACTTGTTTTGATTAAGTTGCATACTTTTTTGGAGATTTTGTTTAATGGGTTTTTATTGAGTTTTCTGTAGCAGCACTATTATTTAGATGGTCTAGCATTTTTTCTTTGTAGTCACTTTTGTTCATGATAACAGTGGCTCCTCCTTTGTCTGCTTTCAACACCACAACATCAGGGTTGGAGTTTAGGGTTTTGAGAGCTAGATATTCATGTTTGCTAATGTTGCTTTTGGGGCATTTAGATTTCCTAAGAGTGGTAGAACAGTCTTATCTGATTTGTTCTTTTATGGTGTCAGGAAGGTTTTTAATGCCATATTCAATGTTGCACAGAATGTCTTCAATTGGGATCTTGCAAGGGGTGATAGAGAAATTTAAACCTTTCCTTAATAAGTTGAGGATATGTTCACTTAGTTGGAGGTTAGATAGATTTATGACCAGATTGTCGTTGTTTTCTTAGGGTTATTATTATTGTTGGTGTATGAAGTAGGTTTAGTATTAATTGGTTGTTCTAAAGGGGTTGTATTGATTGTGTTTGTGTTGTCAAATGGAGAATCGCAAGTGTTGTTTTCTATGGAAATATCAATAAGGGTAGTACATTTGTTTATTGGATCATAGTTTAATTGCTAGGAGAGCTGGTTGCTAGGTTGCGTGGAGAAGGAGATGGGAATGTTAGGTCTGGGTGGCGTGGGCTGCAGTAGAGGCGCAGATTTGGTGGATTGTGAGAAAATTAGGTTGGGTTGTTTGGGATGGGGCGGAATATCTGATTGCGAAATATCTCTCTGTTTTAACTAGCTCAAAGAAGAAAATTAATATAGCCAAGATTAGAACGAACTCTCATGAACACCATAGTGAAACAGGTCGTTGGGAAGTTCCTAAAACACCATGGATGGAAAGGATCTCCCATCTTTGCGAGAATATGAACATCGAGGATGAAAATAACTTCCTCTTAAAGTGCCCCGCCTACAACCACATTAGATCTCAGTTTCATAATTTTTGTTGCAATACTCACCTTCCTAGCCTTTTACGATGTAAAAATCATAGTGAGCTCGAGAGGCTTCTCTCCAAGATTTTTGAGCATAGGAATAAAATCTTAAATCAAACTAAATAATGTGTTTCTTTAGGTTCGATAAACCAAAGTTTGGTCTCAGTGGATGTTAACCATCACCAACATCATCATCATCAATAATTTTGATGATTATTTATTTTAGGCTAATAATAAAGACTATATACAATTCAGATCTAAGTGATATAATATATCTGGTTGAACAAAAATTTATGATAGTAACGAAAACATTAAATAAATTATACCATTAGTATTTAATAAATTTAGGTTTTATTAAAAATTTTAAGTTTAATAATTTTATGAAAAAACTTATAATTATATTAATAAATAACAAAAACATTTAAAAAAATATGTTTTTCATCTTTTCACATTTTATAGAAAATATCTCTGCATGGTCCTACATCATCATTGGTTGAAATTTTAAAATGTTACAAAAAATAGTATTGTTTCCAGTTTATCCATGTATTCATCAACAAATCTTTAATGTTTTTTACTTTAATTTAGGTATATTTAAACTAAGCCGCAGGTACTAGCCACTGTGTAGCACTTGTTTAAATTATATATTGAATTTTTCTAAAAAGTATAAGAATGATACATCTTCCACACACTCGAAAGTGAAATATAATATATTTTTACTTTTAATTACTTTATATCTTTAAAGTTGGTATAAATTTATGTTATTTCATATGAATATCAAAATATTTTAATTATGGCTAAGAGTAAAAGTGAAATAATTTTACCACAAGTCTTTGATTGTGGGTTTTCAAATACTTTTAATTAAAAGTAACCAACCATATGTATTCATTTTTTTTTAAATATAACATACATTGTTTTTGTAATTAGAGAATAATTGATTTTTATTTTAAAAGGAACACATGCCAACTCTAGTTTGAGCACGAACCAAATTACACATGGTCCTCTTACTGGGCTAACGAATGTGCCTCTCAACATAATTACTCTTCATTTCCCAACTATAAGAAGACATTGGTCGTTTTCAATATTCAATTTGCATTTCTCTTGTCAAATTAACACATTTTGTTAATATTTAAAGAAAAAATAGTTCATAACATTGTAATGTGCAATAGGATTGATATTTGTGACTCAATATAATCAATAATCAATCTTGAAAATTTATGTTTAATTTCAATCAATGCTAAGATTTTAAGTTTAATTTCAATATTTTTATTTATATTGAACATTTTTTATAGATAATTTTAAAGAAGAAACCAATAACATTATAAGAGTTTTTTATACTCACATTATAAGTAAAATACATGGAAATGTCTTCCATTTATAACAATGGGAGAGAGCTAGGGTTAGCTAAAAGTAGCTATGACAACTAGGTGGATAAAACTACGACGTGAACTTAAAACTAATTATAGTTAGCTTATTAGGAAAAGGAACATTGGAAATACCAACATAGGAAGTAAGCATAAAAAAATTTGGGTCATGGCATAAGGTTGAATTAGGTACCCAAGTACAAACTTTCATAAGTGGAGAAAAGGAGAAAAACATTTAGGGAAAAAACTCCTCTCCAAAGGAGAGTTAGATGGCAGTGCTAAGATAAGTATGGAATTGAAACTGTAGATCCCACAATGATCCACTGAATGGATAGAAAAGAAGGCCGCTCCAATCAAGAAGTACCAAAAACAGGAAGATGAGAGCCAAAAAACCTCAATGAACTCAATTGAACTCTAAAATAGAAGATGTTGCAAAGACACAAAAAAGACACACAATGATAAACTCCTCGTAAATGCTTCAGAGAAAATAGGTGATGGTAAAGAACCAAGAAAAAATATTCAAATAGAAGCAACACCATCAACTAGCAAACGAACAATGAGGCTTGTAAGTATGGAAAACCCAACTCAAACAAGGTACAACAACACTCGTGAAGATGTTTGAACATCGTCACCATCACACTAATCAACACAAGAAATGAAATGTTATCAAGGTAGTAATAACAAGATAACAAGGTCCATTCGATTTAATGACTAAATAACAAAGCAACAACAACAAATTTTGTCATCATAAAATAGCACCCCCACCCCCCCCCACCCCCCCCCCCCCCCCCCCAAACACAACTAAGGGAGAACCAACAATAACAACATATAATAGGAATGTTGTATGATTGTATGCCCATTGGTACACAATGATATGAAGTTCACAAAAATTTATTCAAATGATGCCATGAACATCCATCAATCCAACCACATTCAATCCTGATGGTCGACACTAGTCTACAATTTGTTCTTTCACATTGTTTCTACAACAATCTAAATGCATAAGTATCGGGTTTCTGATTCCTAGGTAAACTACTATGAGATGAAGGCCTAGAATTTTGTTTTGTAAGCTCAAATCTATGTGCATCAACATGAGGGAAACCCTCTGCATTGAAAACTTTGTCATCTACAACAACACTTTTAGCCATCTCATCAATTTGTGAAACATAATTAGCAGGGAAGCAATAGCAACAACATATCCAATACTTTCTCTAGAGATGTATGCACTTCAAGGAAAGTTGGGATAATGATAGCTCTTCCATTCTTCCAAGTCCTCCTTTGATATATTTTATTTTTCTCAATATTTGGGAGCCAATACCAGTAGTATGTTTTTCAAAACTAGGTGACACAAAGGCATGTGATGAGGGACAATCATCAACATCAATCTTGCTACAATCAAGATTATGAAGGTGGAAAAATGTGAACTTGGTAACTTAATAACAACAGTCTTCCTCTTAGCATTTTGCAGTCGATTGAATTCTAACTCAAGGTTTTGCTTACACTCTTGCAAACCATGAATAATCTCATTTGTATTAGTCAATTGCAGTAACAAGGCACCATGATCTTCTTTCAAAGTGTAATATTAAACAAAAAATTTATTGTTATTTTCTTCAATACGGCCAACTTCTCCGCGAAGAATTTCCATGAAGGATTTTAAATAAGCAACCTCTTTAGTCTGATGGGAAATTTCTTCCTCCAATTTGCAAATTTGATTATTTAAGAGAGCATTTTCCAAGTCAAACAAAGACTCAACCTCCTCCTTCAAATCATCAAGAAGGTTAATCTTGGTCTACAATTAGTTTGTAAGATTCTATAAATATTTTCTTATGGTTGAATCCATATCATCGACACTTGATTTTATGATTCATTGTAGTTTGGAACCGATTCTTGAATCTTGCATTTTCTACTTGCAATACAACAATGACAAACTGCAACTTAAGAACCTCGTTACGAAGCTATTCACTTCCCTATTCTTATGAAGTTTCTACAATCTTTTACCCATATTTATAACACCTAGTTGGAAAATGGACTCAATGAGTGTTGATTAGGCCACCTTCACTATGAACATAACCCGTGGAGATGAAAATAGCAACAACTTTGCATTTTTAATCACCACACAAATCAACTAGCCTACTTGGGTTTTCATGACCACCCAACAAGCAACCTATCATAACCACCAACCACAAGGACACCAAGTACTTACAATTTCAACCAAATGTGTATATGGTCATTTTTCAACGAGCATCATTTATAAAGGCTTTTAACTTTTGACAAAGAATAATCCTTGACCTAAAATACTATAAAAGCCTTCCCTAAATATCTCTATAAAAAACATAATAACTACCATGTAAAAATACTTTTTAATTTTTTATAAGCAAAGGATTCTCTCAAAGAATCGCTCTTTAAAGTGATTTGGTTTGCAAAAATGTTCAAGTATGAATGATTTATTTTAAACTGAGCTTAAAGGACATTAATAAAGCTACAATTGAAAGAAATGTAGAGAAGAGAAAGAAACAAGAATGACACCCATGTGATAGCAGAGTTCGTCGAATGTGGACTACATATCAGGGTCCTTCCTGCAAGGGAGTGGCCTCTTTTATTAAGCTCCCAAAAATTGCAATTACATCAACATAAATCCTCCCAAAATCTGCAACAAAAATGAGCTCCTCTCCTACCAAAAAGTGATTTCAAAATACCACTCAAGATCCTCCTTGCTTGCTGCCAAAATCGAGTTCCATAACTTTGTTTTACAAAAAGGCTATATAAGCATAAACTATAATAAAGTTCTCAACTCTATACATATCTCCAAACACACACACCTATGTTGGGATGACAAATATTTTAATATTTGAAAATTGGGTTACAACCAACCTGAGGTCAAATTCCCTGCGAAATATTATGATTTATGACCCCATTATAATATAAAATAAGGAAGAACTTGGTTATCAGCCTTTTAAAAGGTATATTGACCAACACATTGGATAGCGGATATAACTGTCGGTTAAGTTGGGGGCAAGGGTCTTGTGGTCAATCCCTGTGGACTCCCACATTTAACACCTAGTTGAAGCAAATCATTTTTTTTGTCGGACTTTAAAAACAATTTTGTGACCTAATTAAATGCAAGCCTGTAGTGCATTGGTTGGAGTGCTTGTTATGTTAAGTGGGGGGTCCCGGGGTCAAACCCATGGGCTTCCACTTATAGTTTGTTGGTTGAAATCATTGAACAAATCAATTAAATTTTGTTGCTATGTACATTGTGGTTCTCGTAGTGTATTGGTGGTGGAGCACTATGATTGAAAGGAGGTCGAAGGTTTGAGTCCCCTTGCCCATCCATTTCATATCGATGGTTTTGGAACCTTATTTAGCCCTTTGAAGGTGCCATGTGGCACTCCTTGATTGGGTGACATGCCTTCATGTCAACCCGCCTGTCACATCATACTTCCAACATCACATGCCCACTTTGTCATGTGTCCTTACTTGCGCCTACTACGTGTTAGCAAGCAGTCTTCCACGTATCAACATCTCAGCGTGCTACCTCTCATCTCCCACCCTTTCCATGTTAGTGCCATCTTGGATGCCACATCAATGCTAGCTCGGATGACACATCAACATGCCATATGGTGCCTCTTGGTGTTCCCATGTGGCAACCCTATCCAACTTTTACCTATTTCTTGAAAACTTCTAAACGTGATAAATTTTGTGTACAAAGTCCAATTTGGCTCGTTCAAGTTGCATTGGAAATGTCTCGTTGAACTCTTCAACAACGCACTATTTTCATTAGGTTTTAAACACTTTGAATTTGAAGTATTTTTTGGGTCCTCCTAGATCATTCCTCGCCATTGAGAAGCTTTTGGACCTCCAAAGGATTTTTACACAGAGACCAAGTGATGGTACTGCTTCCCCACTTGCCTGATATCTTTCCACCAGGTTTTGTGCACCTAGATCATCACAACGAATTACATAAAAACTATGATAACTTTAACCATCTTGTTAATCACTCCCATTTCCCCACATATATCTACATTCATTACTCCAATCATTGTCCACGCACAACACATTAACAAAAATAACAAATAAAAAGATACTAATTAAAATGAAATAACAACATTTTTAATCCTCTTAATAGGTTCACATGACAAATTCTCATGTTGTAGCGCTAATGTTTCCTAAAACACATTGTAATTAGATTCACATGCAACTATTTCATTCCCATGCTTCAAATCACATATTGTATCTGCCTTTGCAAACATGAGTGAAAAGGAATTTCTTACTTTCACGAGCCTCTTAAACTTCCCTATTGTTACCAAAGAGAGATCATCTTTCATGTGATGAGCTTGATCCCATCCTTGAAAAGGTGATACTTGTTATCCATTTTAAAGTAGATTGCTTTCCTGTTAAACAGGTAAGGACTTCCAAGCACAATTCCACAAATATCCAATGGAACCACATCAAGTTCAACCTCATCAATAAATTCAGATGTGATCATAAACGTAAGCCTACATTGTTCAATTACTTGTAGCTTAGCATTATTACATACCCATCCAAGAGAATAACGTTTAGGAAGCAATGTTGTTTTCAATTTTAGCTTCTTAACAACTGCTTCAGATATCATATTGGCTTGAGAACCAATGTCAAACAAGATGTCAAATTTTGTATGTTTGGTTATAACACTTATATGAAAATGATCATTTCTCTTATTTTAAGAAATAAGAGGCCAAATGGAAGAACTAGAACCATAATGAGAAGAAGATATACCTTTCAACCTATAGTTCTGATTTGTGTCTCATCTATGGAGTCTGAACCCAATCCTTGTTGGACTATCGCAACCACATTATGCTTGCCCTTACAAACTCGAAACCACTTGGGCCTAAGCTCCAGATGCAGTCTCCAAAAATGATCATCATCGTGCCCCTCTTTTTTGCAATGGTAACAAGAACATTTTTCATCGCCCTTCTTCACAGAAGTTGTCCTCTTTGGTTTCTCCTTTTCTTTGCCTTTGTCTTCTTTCCATTGAATGGATTCCTTGGAGACTCCACCATATTGTTTACTTGCCTCAGTGTAGGTCGCCTTCACACATACCTCATCCACATTAGATGGCTTTAAAAAAAATATTATTGCAAATATAACCATCCGAGCTACGAATGCATTTTAGGAGAGTCTCTTGGATATATAGTGGAATGTTTAAAGTCAAGCCCTTTTTAAAAAATTGCTCAATAAAGATTTACACACTTTGGTGTTTATGCTGCCATAGAGTTTTTCATTTAATAATTGTCTTCTAGTTATATGTCAATGGATAAAACTATTTTTTTAATGATGACGTGAATTCAAACCACGAGGAAAGAGTCTTACCTTCCAAAAGCCTAGTTTCCAACAAGATTAGCGCAATACCTTCCAATCAAAGAGAGGCCAAATAATTTTTTATCTCGTCTTCAACAAATTATTGCACATGGTAATAGACTTCCATTTGGTCAATCCAATTATCAAGTCTTTCAACATTGAGCTCATCCTCATACACTGGCAAGTCAAATTTGACATCTGACTTCAATAATGACTTCTTTGAAGCAGTCTTTCCTTGAGGAGATGGAGGTGGAGAATAAGGAGGAGAATGAGAAGAATGAGGACTCAGAGGAGGATAAGCAGGAGGAGTATTTTTCAAATCGCCATCATGTCCTTCATCTTTGAATTTCGTTAACAAGCTACCTTCTCTAGGCTTCTTCCATTCCCAATACAGTTCTTTTACCATGTTCTTCACTGCATTAAAGGCTTCAAAAAACTATGTCTCAGAGTTAAAAAGATTTCCCTCAAGTGGTGACGCAATCTCCTTTCTTTGGGATAAGCCTTGAACCCATCTTTTGATTACCTTCTACGAGTGATCCTCCACCTTGCTTAAGTTTTCTCTTGGTTATCATGCACACTCACAAACCAATATCAATCATGCTCTGATACCAATTGATCTAGGATTTTTAAAGTGACTTGGTTTGCAAAAATATTCAAATGTGAATGGTTAATTTTAAACCAAGATGAAGGGAAATCAATGAAGTTGCAATTGATAAATATAGAGAAGAGAAAGAAACAAGAATGAAACCCATGTGATAACGAAGTTCATCTAATATGGACTATGTCTCTAGGCCTTGCCTCTAAGGGAGTGGCCTCTTTTATTAAGCTCCCAAAAATTGTAATTAGATCAACACAAAGACTTCCAAATCCTACAGCAAAACGAGCTCCTCGACTACCAAAAAGTCGTTTCAAATTAGCATTCAAAATCTTCCTTGGTTGTTGCCAAAATCAAGCTCCAAACATTGTTTTACAAAAATTTTACATGCATAAAATGAAATAAAGGTTTTGACTCTCTAAATAGTTCCAAAACACACACCTATAGCATGATGGAAAGAAAAAAAAAATTAGTTAAAACTTGAGTTACAACTGGCCTAAGGTCAAATCCCCTGTGAGATGTTATGATTTGCAACCCCACAATACTATACAAATAATGAATAATATGGTTGTCATCCTTTTACAAGTTATACTGACTAACACATTGGCTAGTAGATATCATTGTTGCTTAATTTGGGGATCAAGGTCCCGTAGTCAATCCCCGTGATCTCCCACATTTAACACTTGGTTGAAATAAATAAATAAAATTGTCAAACTTTAAAAACAATTTTGTAACCCAACCCAATTGAATGCGAGTCTGTGGCACATTAGTTGGAGTGCTTGTCATGTTAAGTGGGATGTCCCAGTGTCAGACTCGTCGGCCTCCACTTATAGTTTGTGGGTTGAAATCATGGAACAAATTGGTTAAGTTTTTGTTCTATCTGTAATGTGATTCCTGCGACATATTAGTGATAGAGAAATATGATTGACGAGAGCTCGAAGGTTTGATTCCCTTGACCCATCCATTTATGATCGTTGGTTTTGGAACCTTCTTTTTCCATTCAGAGCTACCATGTGGCACTCACTGATTGGGCGACGTGTCTTTCTGTCAACCCACTTGCCACATCATCCTACCAAATTCACTTATTTTCTATGCCATGTGTCTTTACTTGTGCCTACCACCTGTTAGTGTCTCGACCTGCCACATGTCAGCATGTCACCCTCGCACTAGTCAACATCTCGACTTGCCACATGTCAGCATCTCAACTTGCCACCTGTCATCTTTGAGCCTTGCCGTGTCAGTGCCATCTTGGATGACACGTCATCTTCCCTTGCCATATCAACATGACATGTGGCACCTCATCGTGTTGTCGTGTGGTAGCTCTGCCCAACTTTTGCTTATTTTGTTGCAAACTTCAAAACACGACAACTTCCGTGTACGGTGTTCGTTTTTGCCCGTTTAAGTTGCATTAGAAAGGTCCCATTGAGCTCTTTAAACGTGACACTATTTTCATCTGGTTTGAGAACTTTGAATTTGACGTATTTTTGGATCCTCCTAGCATTAGGGGAATTTTGAGGTCTAAAATAGGCCTCTTAAGAAAAATGTACAACCAAAATAAACTTTATAAGAACCAATATGATTCAAAATGATGATGTCAACCATGGGGGATTATTCACCATTTTTGGAGTAAAAAAGTAAAAAGATTAAAAAATAATAAAATAATAAAACTACTTTTTCAACTCGTATTTTCAACTTATCTCCCTAAAGTTTTACCCAAATTTCAAGTGGGAGTACTCATTGGATGCAAAATGTAATTCGTCATCCAAGGAGTACTCATGTTGCATACTTTCGATGGAACCTGCTACACAAAATATGAGGAATACATGAAAAAATGTGATTGCAATCACGATTTTCATGTATTTCTCATTTTTTCATGTAGCAAGGTCCATCGAAAGTATACAACATGGGTACTCCTTGGATGAGGAATTAAATTTTGCATCCAACAAGTACTCCCACTTGAAATTTGGGTAAAACCTTAGGGAGATAAGTTGAAAATACGAGTTGATTTTTTTCCCCTCTAAAATTTGATGATGTAATCTAATCTTATTTTATTATTTCCACTATTATTTTATAATTTCCTTAGGAGATCCATTTTAGACCTCAAAATTCCCATAATGATCTCTCTCTCACATGCACATATAAGGAATTACATACTTCCATAAAACACTTATAAGGAAATAACTCACATATCAACTGCGCCATATGTCCTTACTTGTGCCTGCCACCTGTTAGCACATCGGCTTGCCACCTTTCATCTTTGAGCCTTGCCATATTAGTGTTAACTTGGATGACATGACAATGACAACTAGGATGACACGCCATCTTCCCTTGCCATGTTAGCGTGCAACATGGTGCCTCACGGTGTTGTTGTGTAGTAGCTTTGTCCAACTTTTGCCTATGTCTTGCAAACTTCGAAACACGACAAATTTCATGTACAAAGTTAATTTTTCCCTGTTCAAGTTGTAGTTGTAAGGTCTCATCGAGTTATTCAACATGGCACTATTTTCATCTAGTTTTAAGCACTTTGAATTTGATGTATAAGAAAATAACTCACCACAAAACCTTTATGAAAAAGGGGTCGCTCACTAAGTAAATATCGACAGATGGATTTCAAACAAATGATAAGAGGGATTTCACGGGAGATAAAATGATCTGTTTTTGTATGATTAGTTTTGTTGTGCTAATAACAATTACAGATTTATAAACATGTGCTTGCTTCTTGCTTTTTGTGTTGAGGTTTCCTTAGTTGTTGGTGCTTACAAACAAGTAAATTTCCTTAAGTTAAACACGACATTCATGAGCAAAATCGCTTCAAAAATGAATAATGAACAACAAACATATGCAGTGCAGCAAACCATCAAAGAGGCACATTAACACAGTGTTTTGATGAAGGAGTTCACCCCTCCTTGGCTACATATCCTTGGTCCATCTTCCATGGCTTGGGCCTCTATATTAGCTCAATGTGGCAAAAATGATGTTTACAAATCTCTACGGCTCTTGGTACCGGCACCAATGTGTTTAGAAAGTCCAAATTAGCCAAGAACACTTCTTTCTAATCTCAATTTGATCGAAAATTAAGCAAACTATGGCTCAAACAGTTTTTCCTAGAAAAGCTCCTCTAATTCTAAAATAACTCCGTTAGCTCCGCCATTTTTAAAGTTCCCACCGAATTGGGAGGTCCACCAAACTAAACACCACTCTTAATTGCACAATTAATTACATTAACCGTGGATTAACCTTGTTTTAATGCACTAAATGCGTTTTATGGGTGTGGTTAGGTTGGTGGCCTTCATATGTCGTTAAATAAAAAAACTTGGCAATTATTTTGAAATCTTGGGTGGTGGTTTGTTGGTATGGTATGGAGTTCGGGTGGAGGAGGTCATTGGTTCAAAACTCACCTTCTTCCATCCCATATGCTTTTACCACCCCAACCTTTCAAATATTACACACACCTTGTGCTTAATGCACCATAATTCAGAACTTTGGATGGTTTGTATTTATGTGCATTTGTTATAATGTTTGTTAATTAATATTTAATATATATATAGATATATAATTTTAAGAAATCATATATATATAAACAAAACATAATTTCCACCTTGGAGCCAATTAGGCAACTTCCCTTTCACACAAACATACTGGCGAATCTGGAGGTGACACTTGTCACAGCTCCATCGGGCGAAAACTAAAGAAGATTCCACTTGCTGACTAGACTGTCATGTCATCATTATGTCTTATTCTGCAATTTTTTTAGTTGTTTAGGAAAACGAACAACAAGCCTCTTCTCCTTCATCCGGACTCCGCTTTCAGTGAAGCAAATTGCATTGCGATTGCCTTGACCAGACGGACGCAGCCATACATTTTTCGATCCAATTTGAGAAGTTTGAATTTTGAGCTAAATATTGAGCCCCTGATCATCCCTCCCCACTAGAAGCCTTTTGGACCCCAAAAGATACTATTATCATACAAGTAGATGAGGGTACATCCCCCTCACCTTTTCAAGCTTGATCCAATTGACTTTTGATGAATTTGTTTCCTTGAGATCCTCTCAAAGGAAATCAACATTCACTTGCCTCGAGGACCCTGTTCTATACATGTACTTGTATTTTCCCTTTCAAGCTGATCTTGAACTATTTGTTGCACCATTTTCAGTCGTTCATAGAATCTCATGTTTTTGTCCATGTCACCATCAAAAGCAACATCCTTCTTACCAAGATGACATAACAAAATATAATGCAAATGAATGACAAATTTCACTACTTGGTTTACATGACTCAAGCCTGATTGTATATCTTGAAAGTATGAAATTTTCTGAACACAGCTTTCATGTAAAACATAATGACGCTTGAATACAACAGTTACATAACCAATAGGCCTAAAAGGCATAACAATGAACTTGTTCCTTATACCTCTTTTGTACTTTCGAACCGAGTGAAATTTTTGACAAGTATGCATCCAATGGAAGTGCATGGATCGTTGCAACTTAATCTTTACACCGTGGAAATCTTCTGAATGAAATAAGATGATGAAGTTGCTTGCATAAACCTAAAACTCAAATGAACCTTTCAAGTTTGAAAGAGAATAAAAAAGAATTGAACTGATCTATTGTTTTGAAGCAACACATGCCTCTTGTTGTTTGCCTCCTCGCTGGAAGACTTTGCACACACATGACAATGAATGCCAAGGAGCTTCGAAAGAAGAAATGTCAACACCAACTCTCCTCCAACATTGGGCTGCTCCCAACAAACTCTTATAAAAAATGACGATCTTGGCATTGACCAATCAACAATGGCATCCAACTTGGAGAGGCTTGCCTTTAATTTACCTCCTCCAACATCATGGCCCAAATGCATCAAAGAAGTGAAACCCAACTTGTACTTTGATATCATCAAAACATCAAACAATTTTCCTTCATAGATTACATGTGAATAAGAAAACTTTCTCAACATGTTTATGTCACCCAAGTGGACAATTTCTTTAAGAAATGACTCTTTTTTTGCCATAATTGAAATACATGTATGTCGTATAAGTGCTACAAAGAACATACAATATTAAAAGCCATACAAACCATTCTTGTTTGGTGGTATGTATATTCTTGCACTCACCTCTTCTTACAACTTTGCTTTGGCGAAAACTACTCCTTTTGTCCTCTTTCTTGAAATACTTACCATTCCTCTTTGGAACCATAACCATCGGTGCACAACATGGTGCAAGGGTTGAATGAGCCCATTGTTCAGCAAACTTTTGCATTGCATTGGTGTCTCTACACTTTGCAATTTTTCCAACCCTTGCATGCTAACATCACAAAGAGAAACCTCTTGTTGCAAAGATATTTTAGGTAAAGTTTCTTTCTCCTTAAAGGATGATTCTTTCACAACCTGAAATACTTCATCACTTTGAGCAACTGAACCAACCAAATCAGAATTGAAACTTGCATTACATGCAACAAAATTTTCATAAACAATATCATCATTTGGCTTGAACATGAGAAAAATTAAACTTTTACTTGAATTCACTAGTTTTTTGCCTCCCTTGTATTAACCAAATAAATGTTCAACTTTTTGCGATGGGCTCTCACTATGTACTCCACACCATCCTTGAACAAGTGATACTTATTTTCATGGCAGTAAAAGACTGCTTTCTGGTCTTACAAATATGGACTACCCAACACCACACCTGAAATATCAAGCGGTACCACATCTCTACTTCGCAAATAGAATTTGCAGTGATTGCAAACTTAAACAAACATTTTCTTGTAACCTGTAAACGTATGTCTCTTGTTATCCATCCCAAAGGTATGGTTTATGGTGAGGCACAATTTCAAGATTCAATCTGTTGACTAAGTCTTCAGAGATTAGATTCGTTTGTGACCCACTATCAAAGAATGTGTTAATCTCGGTGTGTTTAGATATGACCCTAACATGAAATAACTCAATTCATCTCTTTTCATCCGGAGTAGTAGTAGTGTTATAGTTTTGTGAACTAGTGCTTGCAATATCTTGTTTTCCTTTGATTCCCATGATAGTGATTTTATTTTCATCACCTGATTCAGAACCTAAATCTTCTTGAGTGATAACAGTGGTTTTTTGTTTCCCTTTATTGTTGAACTTATTTGGTCTCATTTCTAGATGCAATTTCCAGCAGTGGGCTTCATCATGCCCCTCTTTAGAATAGTGTTTGCATGTGATTTTATTTCCTTCTTTCTTCACACTTGCATTCTTCTTTCCCTTCCATTTTCCTCCTTTCTCTTTCTCCTTACCCTTAGATGATTTTTTATTACTATCCTCTTCATAAGTGTTCTTTCCTCTAAATTCAAGGTGCGTGGCTTGCACACATACTTCATCTAAATTATTTGGATTAAACATAAGAATAGTGTGTTTAAGATAGGAATATAAACCCCTAATATATTTCAGCAGTGTATCTTGAGAATTCAAATTCACTCCTAATAACAAAGCCCTTTTTCTAAACTCCTATGTATAATCTTGGATAGTTTGGCCTTTAAGTTGCCTAAAACTTTGCCAACTCATAATGGCTTTTTGAATATAGGCTAAAGGATAAAATTGTATTTTAATTGCAGAAACAAATTCAACCCAAGTGATGGATATCTTACCATGGATTCTCATTTCCTCTTGAGTCTGTGCTTCCCACCAAACTAATGCAGCTCCTTCTAGCCTCAGTGAAGCCAACTGGATATTTATGTCGCCTTCTTGAAGGTTCTGAATTCTGCAGTATACCTCCAACTCTTGAATCCAATTGTCTAACTTTTTTGCATTCACTTCTCCATTGTACATGGGAAGTTCGAATTTTATGTCCAATTTCAGTAATGGAGTTTTTCCATTTGGGGTTTTGGAATGAGTATGGGCAGTTGTAGTGGTGGTAGTGGAAGATGATGATGTGTGAGATGGTGAAGATGACAAGGAAGATGATGAGGATGGTGGAAATGGAGGTGGATTTCTACCATTCCCTTTGGAATCCTTCATCTCATCTTTTTTGTCCTCTGAGCTTCCTTCTCCATGTGGAGGTTTATAACTCTCTCCAACCATTCTGGTGTTCCTCTCTTCGTAGAGGACTTTAACCATCTTAGTCAAAGTGTAGAAATATTTCTTGAATTCTTCCTCTTTTGTAGAGAGACCTTCAGACTCTCTCTTCTCCAGACATAATGGCTATGGATTTAGGCTTAGAAATTTGTATTGATTGTACCTCTTCAAACTCAATTGAAAGCACAACTTAAGGAGTTTCAAGTGCAGCTAGAATTGGAACTTTGAGTGGTGGAGATTGTGGCCTTGTAGCTCTCCTTCTTCTAGGAATTACCTCAGGAGTTGCAACCAATAACTTCCCTTTTCCTCTCTGCAACTTTAACCTTGTAAGCATCACAGTTTTGCAACCATTAAAATGCTAATTGCACAAACTCAAGCAAGCAAACAATTCAACCTCGTGCTCTAATACCAACTTGATCTGTTTTTGTATGATTAGTCTTGTTTTGCTAATAACAATTACATATTTATAAACATGTGCTTGCTTCTTGCTTTTTGTGCTGAGGTTTCCTTAGTTGTTGGTGCTTACAAATAGGTAAATTTCCTTAAGTTAAACAAGACATTCATGAGAAAAATAGCTTCAAAAATGAATAATGAACAACAAACATATACAGATCAACAAACCATCAAAGAGACACATTAAGATAGTGTTTTGATGAAGGAGTTCACCCTTCTTGGGCTACATCTCCTTGGTCCATCTTCCATGGCTTGGGCCTCTGTATTAGATAAATGTGGAAAAAATTCTATTTACAAAGCTCTATGGCTCTTGATACCTGAACCAATGTGTTCAGGAGGTCCAAATTAGCCAAGAACACTTCTTTCTGATCTCAATTTGATCGAAAATTGAGCAAATTATGGCTCAAACAATTTTTCCTAGAAAAGCTCCTCTAATTCTGGAATAACTCCAGTTAGCTCCACCATTTTTGGAGTTCTCACCGAATTGGGAGGTCTACCAAACTAAACACCACTCTTAATTACGCAATTAATTACATTAACCATGGATTAATCTTGTTTTAGCGCACTAAGTGCGTTTTATGGGTGTGCTTAGGTTGGCAACCTTCATATGTGATGAAATAAAGAAACGTGGTAATGCTTTTCAAAACTTGGGCAGTGGTTCATTGGTATGGTATGGAGTTTGAGTGAGAGAGGTCATGTGTTAAAAACCCGCATCTACCCATCTCACATTCTTTTACTGCCCCAAAAACATTATAACATTAAACTTTGAGCCTTTCAAATATTACACGCACCTTGTATTTAATGCACCATAATTCAGAACTTTGGATGGTTTGTATTTATGTGGATTTGTTATAATGTTTGTTAATTAGTATTTAATATATAATTTTAAAAAATCATATTATATTAATATAATATAACAAAACATAATTTCCACCTTAAAATCAACTAGGCAATTTTCCTTTCACACAACCACATTGGCGAATCCAGAGGTGACACTTGTCACAGCCCCATTAGGTGAAAACTGAAGAAGATTCCCCTTGCTGACTGCACTGCCATGTCATCATTTTGTCCCATTTTGCAATTTTTTTTAACTGTTTAGGAAAACGAACAACAGGCCTTTTCTCCTTCATCCGGACTCCATTTTTAGTGAAACGAATTATGTTACGATCGTCTTGACGAGACAGAAGCAACCATATAGTTTTCGAGTCAATATGAGAAGTTTTAATTTTGAGCTAAACACTGAGCGCTTGATCATTCCTCCCCATTAGAAGCCTTTTGGACCCCAAAAGATACTATTATCATACAAGTAGATGAGGGTACAACCCCCTCATGTTTTCAAGCTTGATCCAATTGGATTTTGATGAATTTGTTTCCTTGAGTTCCTCTCTAAGGAAATCAACATTCACTTGCCTTGAGGACCTCGTTCTACACGTGTACTTGTCTTTGCCCTTTTCGAATTGATCTTGCACTGTTTGCTGCACCATTTTCAATCACTCATGGTTTTGTCCATGTCGCCATCAAAAGCAACATCCTTCTTACCAGGATGACATAACAAAATATAATGCAAATGGATGACAAATTTCACTACTTTGTTTACATGACTCAAGCCCGATTGTACATCTTGAAAGTATGAAATTTTTTTAACATAACTTTCATGTAAAACACAATGGTGCTTGAATACAATAGTTACATAACCAATAGGCCTAAAAGGCATAACAATGAATTTTCTACTTATACCTCTTTTGTAGCTTCGAACCAAGTGAAATTTTTGACAAGTATTCATCCAATGAAAGTGCATGGATCTCTACAACTTAATCTTTACACTGTGTAAATCTTCTGAATGAAATAAGATGGTGAAGTTGCTTGCATAAACCTGAAACTCAAATGAACCTTTCAAGTTTGAAAGAGCATAAAAAAGAATTGAGCTGATCTTTTGGTTTGAATCAACACATGCCTCTTTTTGTTTGTCTCCCCATTGGAAGAATTTGCATACACATGACAATGCATGCCAGGGAGCTTCGAAAGAAGAAATGTCAACAACAACTCTCCTCCAACATTGGGCTACTCCCAACAAACCTCTTATCAAAATGACAATCTTGGACGTTGACTAATGAACAATGGCATCCAACTTGGATATGCTTGCCTTCAACTTACCTCCTCCAACATCATGGCCCAAATGCATCAAAGAAGTGAAACCCAACTTGTACTTTGATATCTTCAAAACATCAAACAATTTTCCTTCATGCATGACATGTGAATAAAAAAACTTTCTCAACATGTTTATGTCACCCAAGTGGACAATTTCTTCAAGAAAGGACTCTTTTTTGCCATAATTCAAATACAAATATTTAGTAGAAGTGCTACAAAGAACATACAACATTAAAAGCCATACAAACCATTCTTGTTTGGTGGTATGTATATTCTTGCACTGGCCTCTTCTTACAACTTTTCTTTGGTGAAAATTACTCCTTTTGTCCTCTTTCTTGAAATACTTACCATTCCTCTTTGGCACCATAACCATCGATGCACAACATGGTGTAAGGGATGATTGCATAAGCCCATTGTTCAACAAACTTTTGGATTGCATTGGTGTCTCTACACTTTGCAATATTTCCAACCCTTGCATGTTAACATCACAAAGAGAAACCTCTTGCTCCAAAGATATTTCATGTGAAGTTTCTTTCTCCTTGAAGGACGATTATTTCACAATCTGAAATACTTCATCACTCTAATGAACTAAACCAACCAAATCATAATTGAAACTTGCATTACATGCAACAACATTTTCTAAACAATATCATCATTTGGCTTGAACATGAGAAGAACTAAACTTTTACTTGAATCCACTAGTCTTTTTTCCTCCCTTGCATTAACCAAGGAAATGTTTAGCTTTTTGCGATGGGCTCTTACTATGTACTCCACACCATCCTTAAACAAATGATACTTGTTTTCATGGTGGTAAAAGACTGCTTTCTGGTCATACAAACATGGACTACCCAACACCACACCTGAAATAACAAGCGATACCACATCTAACTCTATGTCATCAACAAAATTTGCAGTGATTGCAAACTTAAACAACATTTTCTTGTAACCTGTAAACTTGTGTCTCTTGTTATCCATCCCAAAGGGTATGGTTTATGGTGAGGTACAGTTTCAAGATTTATTTGTTGACTAAGTCTTTAGAGATTAGATTCGCTTGCGACCCACTATTGAAGAATGTGTCAATCTTGGTGTGTTTAGATATGACCCTAGCATGAAATAACTCAATTCGTCTCTTTTCATCTGGAGCAGTAGTAGTGTTACAGTTTTGTGAATAGTGCTTACAGTATCTTGTTTTCCTTTGATACCCGTGACAATGATTTTGTTTTCATCACCTGATACATAACATAAATCTTCTTGAGTGATAACAGTGGTTTTCTATTTCCCTTTATTGTTGAACTTATTTGGTCTCATTTCTGGATGCAATTTCCAATAGTGGGCTTCATCATGCCCCTCTTTGGAATAGTGTTTGCATGTGATTTTCTCCCCTTCTTTCTTCACTCTTGCATTCTTTTTTCCCTTCCATTTTCTTCATTTCTCTTTCTCCTTACCCTTAGGTGGCTTTTTATTACTATCCTCTTCATAATTGTTCTTTCCTCTAGATTCAAGGTGTGTGGATTGCACACATACTTCTTCTAAATTGTTTTGGTTAAACATAAAAATAGTATGTTTAAGATAGGAATGTAAACCCCCAATATATTTCAGCAATGTATCTTGAGAATTCAAATTCACTCCTAATAACAAAGCTCTTTTTCTAAACTCCTGTGTATAATCTTTGACTGTTTGGCCTTTAAGCTATCTAAAATTCTGCCAACTCATAATGGATTTTTGCATATAGGCTAAAGGATAAAACTGTATTTTAATTGCAGAATCAAATTCAACCCAAGTGATGGATATCTTACCATGGATTCTCATTTCCTCTTGAGTGTTTGCTTCCCACCAAACTAGTGCAACTCCTTCTAGCCTCAGTGAAGCCAACTGGATCTTTATGTTGTCTTCTTGAAGGTTCTAAATTCGCATTATACCTCCAACTGTCGAATCCATTTGTCTAACTTTTCTGAATTCACTTCTCCATTGTACATGGGAAGTTCGAATTTTATGTCCAATTTCAGTAATGGAGTTTTTCCTTTTGGGGTTTTGGAATGAGTATGGGCAGTTGCAGTGGTGGTAGTGGAAGATGATGATGTATGAGATGGTAAAGATGATGAGTATGGTGGAGATGGAGGTGGCTTTCTACCATTCCCTTTGGAATCCTTCTTCTCATCTATTTTGTCCTCTGAGCTTCCTTCTCCATGTGGAGGTTTAGAACTCTCTCCAACCATTCTGGTGTTCCTCTCTTCATAGAGGACTTTAACCATATCAATGAAAGTGTAGAAAGATTTCTTGAATTCTTCCTCTTCTGAATAGGGACCTTCAGGCTCTCTTTCTCCAAACATAATGGCTATGGATTCAAGCTCATAAATTTGTACTGATTATACCTCTTCAATCTCAATTAAGGGCAAAACTTGAGGAGTTTCAAGTGCAGTTGGAATTGGGAATTTGGGTGGTGGAGATTATGGCCTTGTGGCTCTCCTTATTCTCGGCACTACCTCAGGAGTTGCAACCAATAGCTTCCATTTTCCTCTCTGTAAATTTATCCTTGTAAGCATCACAGTTTTGCAACCATTAAAACCCTAATTGCATAAACTCAAGCAAGCAGGAAATTCAACATTGTACTCTGATACCAACTTGATCTGTTTTTGTATGATTAGTTTTTTTGTGCTAATAACAATTACATATTTACAAACATGTGCTTGCTTCTTGCTTTTTGTGTTGAGGTTTCCTTAATTGTTGGTGCTTACAAATAGGTAAATTTCCTTAAGTTAAACAAGACATTCATTAGTAAGATAGCTTTAAAAATGAATAATGAATAAAAAACATGTACAGTGCAGCAAACCATCAAAGAGACACATTAACGCAGTGTTTTGATGAAGGAGTTCACCCCTCCTGGGCTACATCTCCTTGGTCCAACTGTCATGGCTTGGGCCTCTATATTAGATCAATGTGGGAAAAAATGATATTTACAAAGCTCTATGGCTCCTGATACCTGCACCAATGTGTTCAGGAGGTCCAAATTAACAAATAACACTTCTTTATGATCTCAATTTGATCGAAAATTGAGCAAATTATGGATCAAACAATTTTTCCTAGAAAATCTCCTCTAATTTTGGAATAACTCTAGTTAGCTCCACCATTTTTGGAGTTACCGCCAATTGGAAGGTTTTCCACACTAAACACCACTCTTAATTGCGCAATTAATTACATTAACCGCAAATTAATCTTGTTTTAGTGCACTAAGCGTGTTTTATGGGCGTGGTTAGGTTGGCAGCCATCATATGTGGCTAAATAAAAAACATAGAAAGACTTTCGAAATTTTGGGTAGTGATTCATTGGTATAGTATGGAGTACAGGTCGGCGAGGTCATGTGTTCAAAACCCACTCCGCCCATCCCTTATACTTTTACTGCCCCAAAAACATTATAACATTAAGCTTTGGTGCTTTCAAATATTACATGCACCTTGTATTTAATGCACCATAATTCAGAACTTTGGATGGTTTGTATCTATGTATTATTACATTAAACTTTGAGCCTTTCAAATATCACGCGCACCTTTTATTTAATGCACCATAATTCAGAGCTTTGGATGGTTTGTATTTATGTGGATTTGTTATAATGTTTTGTAATTAATATTTAATATATAATTAAAAAAAAAAATCATATATATATAATAATATATATATATATATATATATATATATATATATATATATATATATATATATATAATATATATATATTATATATATATATATTATATATATTAATATATATATATATAGTCCACCTTAGAGATAATTAGGCAATTTCTCTTTCACACAACCACATTGGCCAATCGTAGATAACACTTGTCACAACCCCATTGGGCAAAAACTGAAGAAGATTCCCCTTGCTGATTGCACTGTCATGTCATCATCCTGTCCCATTTTGCGATTTTTTTAGTTGTTTAGGAAAATAAACAACATGTCTTTTCTCCTTCATCCGGACTCTGTTTTTAGTTAAACGAATTGCGTTGCGATCATCTTTATGAAACAGAGGTAGCCATATAATTTTCGAGCCAATATGATAACCTTGAATTTTGAGCTAAATATTGAGCACTTGATCACAAAAAAATGCCATCATTGAGCATCATAGGATGTGGGCATTAGATGATATTGAGCCCTCAATGTGGCAAGGATGGGAGACAATTAAAATCCCCGAACATTTATTAATGGAAAGTGTTGTGAATAAACATAGACCAACCTTTTGCCAAAGCGAAGTGACCGCTATTATCAACGACTAAAACTCTTTCACAGGAGGGAAAAACCTTTCAGATCACACATTAGCTCCTTTCCTGGTCCAATCCAATTAATATGGCAATATTATTGCAAGTGAATCATTTTGAAAGAGAACCCCTAAATTTTGTACTTGACATGTAAACATGATTTTAGGATAATTATCTCTAATAAATTTCACAATGAAGCCTTTGGTATGTCCTAAACTTTGTTGTTGTGGTTGTGTTGCACTTTGTCTTTACTGAGCAACGATCAAACCTAATCAAAGTTAGTCGATCCTTATTTTTCAAATTTCTCATCAATGTCCTACCTCTCCAATACGTCTCTGACTCTCTTGTCAACATGGAACCATCATTCACCATGGCTATACACAACAAACTTCCATAGGGGAGCCTCAAGATTTCTTAAGCACTACTAGAAAGCACTAACTAAGGAAAAAAATGGAATCCTCTTTACATAAACACTTAAAATAAGATCTAGATGCCTTCAATCTTTACTACATTCAACCAGATCGAAACCCCTGAAGCAGATCCATAGATTTGTAAAACGAAATTGAGAAGCTCCATTCATATCTAAAAAGTAAAAAAAAGATCCAGTAAGGCAGGGAATGCCTGCTCTGATACCATTCCTACTCTAATACTATTTAAGCTTTTTATATACTCACGTCATATGAAAAATACATACATATGTTTTTCATTTATAACAATAGAAAAGACCCAAAATTAACTAAAAAAATTATGGCAATTAAACTGATAAAATCTTCTATGTAAACTTATAACTCATTACAATTGGCTCATAAAAAAAGGAGAGTTGAAAAAAGCCAACATTAACCTAACACTATATAAATCAATATATAAAAATGATACCATATAAATCAATATATAAAAATGATACCATATAAATCAATATATAAAATTTTTAATAAAAATGATGTTGTAGTTTTAAATTTATCATTTTTTTAATATGTAAATCCACTAACAACCATAGTGATATAATTTTTTTACTACAAGTCATGATTTTTGTTCACTTGATTTTTGTTCTTAATGGGTTTGTAGGAACAAATATCATATACGAGACTTCTAATGAAGATTACTCTATAACATAGGAGATAGGTTAAAGTCTCTTTTTAAGTTGAAAAGCAAAAAAACAATCTATATTTTATTTTTCTTAAAAAAAAAAATTAAGTCATATATATTATTATTTTTTTAAATGTTAAATATTCTTTAATTTAAAAAATAATTTTAATAATATCAATATATATATATATATATATATATAAGTAAAAGAATATATATATACTATATATAGATATTACAAATTTATTTATCTATTTAAAATTTCATATTTAACCCACAAAACATATGGCTCAGTGAATCTTATCATATCTTATCTTCTCTATCTGAAAAATATAAAAACAGTACCCAAAAAAATCCTATCTTCTTATATGTGTGAAAATACATAAAAACAATACAACCAAAATTCAGAAACTAAAAACAAAATTAAACAACCAAAATTCAGAAACTAAAAACAAAATTAAACAATCCTTGTGTAAGCTCTCGAGGATTCCTCGAGGAAAAAGAAATAAAAACATTTGGCAATAAAAAAACAAACTATAAATAAAATTCCAATTCGTCCACCTTCTCTCCCTACCCGAATGTTTAATACTTTTTACTTATCTCAGGGCTTTCTCCTAATAGAACTAAATAAGAGTAGAGTTGCCTCAAAAGAATATATCCATACATGAATGATGAAGGAGAAACCATAAGCGTGTATTTGCAAAACACTATGTGGGTGGGGAGAAGAACTCCGAAACTTCAAATATTGGGGTTGTTTTAGGTATGAAGTGGAGAAGGGTTTGTTTATGTTTTAGGCGTAGTTCAATGCTTCATTGGAATGCTTAACATATTATATGTGTGAATTTCTTTTCTTACAATTATATGAATATTTTTGTATGAATTTATCTTCATACTCTATATTAATTTTGAAAAATCATTTTTTTAACATTTTATAAATAAAAATATTTTGGAATTAAAAGATATGTGTCACTTAAATATAATGTTAAATTTATTAGTAAATTAATTTTATTAAATAAAATAGCATTCGAATAATTTGATATAATAATTTAAGTGGTATAGATTAATGTTGTTAATTTTGATTAAGTGATGAATTACGAGAATTTTCTTGTTACTAATTTTCCAATCTAATAATTATAATAATAAAATATACACTTTACATTTTTTAAAATTAAATAATATAATATTATTGCAATATCATAAAAGTAATTTCCAATATATATATTATTATATATATATTATTATATTGAAAGGAATATTATAGAAATTGTGGTTGGGATATAACTAGCAATTGCACCACATGTTGCAAAAGAAATGTTGTAAGGCGATAGCATAGGAAATAATAGCATAGAAGAAAGAAGTAAAACTTTTATGAAATTTTGTTTCTTTACATTATGTTTCACAAAGTTATGCTAGTTGTTTTCTTGATGTGTTGATTCCATCTTGGCCTGCTATGGAATTTGGAGCTTAAATTGTAATGAAGTTTGATATTCTATTAGGCCTTCACCTAAATTTGACAATCAAGGAAATTTGAAGTTTATCTGAATTTGACAGTAAGAAGTGTGAAATTTGTTATTTGTAGACTATGGATGGTTTAGTTATGGTTTCATTTTGTGTTCAGTGGTTCTCAACCCTTGCTACCATTAATCTAGTTGACTCTAGAATGTATGTGCTTTTGACACATCTTAAATTGTTTCCTCGTGGTCAATCTTCTAAACTTAATTAAAATGGTAATAAACTAAACTGTAAAGCCTTTACTACCAAACCATAATATAATCAGAACAAAAATCGATACAAAATATCTGGATAAATAACTAAATTACTACCTCATCATAATATAATCATAACAAAAATTGATACAAAATATCTAGATAAATAACTAAATTACTACCTCATCATAATATAATCATAACAAAAATTGATACAAAATATCTGGATAAATCACTAAACCCAAAAGAAACGACGCATCTAAAAACACATGGATGGCGTACTGGTAGTAATAAGCATGATAAGAAAGTATTCACCCAGATGTTCACATAGCCAATTTAAACAAGACATAGATACTACATTCTTAACATCACCAACATAACCCAAACCGTGACCATGACAAAGAAAATAAAGGTTATGGTCAAACTGCCATAGATTCATGATAAACTTAAACTTCTATGGCATACAAAAACACATCACCTTCTAAAAATACTCATTAATAGCTAATTATCACTGCATTTATCAAAATGAATAGAACTCCTCACATCAAAAACAACAACGGAAGATATTATACAACAACCCCTCATGTCCAAAATGAAAATCCATGTGGTACTAAATTCAATACCATTCTCAAAACCAAGTGTATGAGTAACAAGTATAATTGCATTCAATAGCATTCTCAAAGCCTAGTGAACAAAGAACAAGTGTAATTATTAATATTCTTGTACTTGACATCTAACGGTTGTGCAAGTTCAACTCTTTTTTTTTTACTGACATGGAGAAGAACCTGCAATCAAACAATGAAATATTTTTTAGATAACTAAATCTCTTTATACATTCAGTATATTTTAAATAAAAATTTATACACAAATATTTTGATTCCTGGCTCGAATTTGATGTTTTGTGAAACGTACTTGATTTTAAACTTGACATGTAAAGGTTTAATTTATATAATTATAGATTGTTGACTAGTTAGGGATAAAAGCAAATTGAAACTGTAAATTTGATATGTAAACGATTAATTTTTCAAATTAGAAATTGTTGACTAGTTAAATTACATGTTTAATAGCCTCAAAGGTCAATGGACACTATTCCAAAACTAAGGATTTGTTGAAGCCTCATATTTTTTTCCAAAATTGCGATTTTTTTTTTCATTATCTTAGCTTCTAAGAAATAAATGCAAGGGAGGTTGCATGAAAGAAAGTTGTTTTTTATCACAATTTCACTAATAAATCTAGTCCTAGAGTACTTTCTTCTTATACATTAATATACTGTGAATTTGCACATAATATATTTTAAAATGTTGTGATTCAAAAATATTAAGAAACATAATAAATGTTTTTTTTGCAAAAAATTTGAACCAAATAAGGGGAAGCATTAGTGTCAATTTTAATCAATGCCCACAACAAAATTATGGTAATCAAGAAATTACCATCTTGAGTGCCCTGTATCATATGGCCACTAAAACAACTCCCTCAACTATTTCAAATCCCAGAGCTATCATTTTCACTAAAATTTGTCCACTGATGGGATGAATCTCAACTCGGTTTCAAATCCCATGCCCTCTTGGAGCCACTTCTCTTGGTAAGTCATAAATTCTTGTGATAAGACTCCCCCACCCTTGTGGAAGCTCAACTCTTGCTAAGTAGTAAGTTCCTAGTATATTGAGCTTATGTGCTATTGGATATACCCTAACCAATTACAAAATAACTATAATAACCAATTACCAAATAATTATAATAAAAATAAAATGAAATAAAACAAAATAAATAAATAAACATGTGGACCCAAATAAAGTTGAAATTTCAAACTAGCTTACATCAATAACAACACATTAAATGTATAATGTTGATGGATGCATATTGATTCCTGAAATGTAAAAGACCAACCATATGCACCCATTACACAATGTTGCTAGGTGGATATTATTTTATTCTAATTATTTTACTGCAATGGCATTATTGTCAATGAGTTTGTGTACACATTTATACATAGCTATTACAAACAAACATATTAATTTGGCTTCAAGGGAATTGTGAACACTTATTTTATACCATTTGCGTTGGGTTGATTGAATATCATAGATGGGTTATCCACATCTTGAAGAAGGTGGCGTTCCATGTCCACTGAACCTGAAAATGCATGCAGCTGCTTTGAAATCTAGAGTATCCTTGGATTTGTTTACCCCCAATAATTTCAAGTCATCCAATTGCCTCCAACACTTGTAGAGGCACCTCCAATACTTGTAGCAACATAAAATTGTAACAAGGCATCATAACATGCCCTGCAACCATCTCTACTCAGCCTCCTAATCCTGCAATAAGTCATTCCACAACCAAGTTGACATCAATGGCAACCAACAAGACCAACAAACTGACTACTACTACAACCCAACACTCATCACAGTCATCCTCAGGAGGACTACCAACATCATCATATTGTCACAAGGCATATGAAAAGCAACAACATGACCCTGTTGACATCAATTCCAACACTACAATCCCACCAAGGTTGAGGTGATAAAAGCATCAGAAAACTCACTTGTCATGACTCGGATAAAAGAAGAAAGACTCTTGAAGTTGCAAGAACCCTCTGCTCGTGCACATAAATTGTGATTCAATTCTCAATATGATGAAGGTACACTACCATTGAGTCTCTTATGGCATGTTAGAGTTGGATTCTTGAACTATGGAAATATTCATTTATTGAAGAGAAATAGTGTTACTAGTTTTCCCACCATTCCTAGGAATTTCAAGCAATGTGATGCTTATCTCTAAGGAAAACATAACAAACAATCATTTCATGATTCTCATTCCAAAGCACATAGAAAGCTTGAATTGATTCACTCTGAGTTGTGTGGCCCTATTCATGTTCCTTCTGCAAATGGGAATAAATACATGATGACTTCTATTGATGATTAAACCAGAATATGTTGGGTATATCTATTGAAGAACAAATATGAAGCTTTTGAAACTTTCAAAAACATTCATGCATGGATTGAAAACAATACACAATCTCACATTGGCTCTTTTTTTACTAATAATGGAAAATAATATACTTCAAATGAATTTAAAACTATCTTTTACGTATGGGATCCAACATCAAACAATTGTACCCTATAATCCTAAACAAAATGGTGCAGCTGAAAAAATGAACAAGACAATCTTAAATATGGTACGTTCAATGATGTTTTTAAAAAATGTTAAGTTGATGTTCTAAGTTAACGCAATTCTATGTGCATTGTATATTAAGAATAGGTGTCCATCTCATGCTCTAAAAAAACAAGACTCCCTATGAAATGTGGCATGGCCACATTCCTTCGATGAGGCATCTTGGGGTTTTTGGTTCCACTTGTCATGCCTTGATACCTAAGGAACAGAGAAACAAACTTATGTAAGGAGTTGAAAATGTGTCTTCTTAGGTTACTCGAATATCTCCAAAACATATCATCTCTATCATGAAGTAAATAAGAAATTTATATTGTCTAACAATGTTGTTGAGCGACATCTTGATCGCTTGGACAAATTCAGGCATGCAAAATATTTTTAGGTATTTGATAATAAGTTTGCACTTCGTGAAGTGGGGATCCCTGTTATGGATCAATCTGTGGAATCTCCTTTTGAAGCACTCTCTCCCCTTCATGAAGCTCAAGCCACTAATCAAGAAGACACTCTAAGTGATATGATTGAGAGAATTTTTAGCCTAACTTTTGATTCAGCCCCATCTCAATCCATTGAACCGCTTGGGCCATGTCAAAAAGGTCCTCCAAAATGGCTCACTAAGAAACTTGAAAGTGTTCATCCTAGTGAGATTACAAAGACAGAAACAAGAAGCTCTACTAGACATAATGAAGGTGATGTAGACGATTCTAATTCAACTATTGATATGGTTGTTTCTTATGATTTTGAATTAAATTTGTCTATACAATTCGATCCAAATTCCTTCAAAGAAGTTGCTTCTCATGATGAATGGAAAGAAGCAATGCAAAAAGAGTATGATGCTTTGATAAAGAATGGAACCTAGTAGATGGTGGACCCTCCATTGGGAACCAAATCAAATCGTTTGGTTGCAAGTGGGTCTTCAAGAACAAGTATAAAGTAAATGGCTCACTTTACAAGCATAAAGCTAGGTTCATGGAAAAAGGTTTTGCAATAAAGGTGGAATGTGTTATAAAGGTGTGATAATAATTCATTAATGAAGGTAAACATTACAATTAAATTTTAAGTTTTTCCTATCATTAACGCATAAATTCACTTGAATTTAACTAAAGTAAATGCGTTAAATTAATTCTTATTTTTTAACATTTATTTATATAGATTCTTAATTCATATTTTTATTCTTATGACAAAAAATAATAAGAAAGAGATTTTTAAAATGTTGTACTTAAAATTAAGGTAGATCCTTTATGCACTTTTCTTATTGACATGTTTAATTATATGACAAATATGTGATATTGCATTACTAACTTGTAATTATTGATATCAACGAGAAAATTTTGGCTTTTACATTTGAATTACATAGTATTCATCAAAATAATTTTTTGACATCAACATCTCTAAGCCATCACATCTCATGTTATTAAGGGGGAGTCTTGACTTTAAATAATCACTACTATGTTATTACACAAGTTAAATATATAATAAAAGAAATTACTCTTACATGATGTCTAATATTTAATATGTATATCATAAGTATCAAAATAATGTACTATAATATGGGTATTTACACTCTACTTTAAACATATATTTTTTTCTAAAATGTCATGACATATTTATAGTAAGTAAATTATATAAATGTATTATTACACGGGAATCTTGACTTTAAATAATCACTAATATGTTATTACACAAGTTAAATATATACAAAATAAATGAAATTACTCTTACATGATGTATAATATTTAATATATATATCATAAGTATCAAAATGATGTACTATAATATGGGTATTTACACTCTACTTTAAAGAAAATATTTTTTTTCTAAAATGTCACCACATATTTATAGTAAGGAAATTATATAAATGTATTATTAATTAAATTTTATATTTATTATTTAGTAAACAATTTGAGTATAATTATGGATTCTTAAAACTTGATGTGAGGAATCATAAAAAATATTTTTCTTGATGCCAACTTTTTTTATTTAGACTACTTTAATAGGTTAAGGTTGAGTATAGTAGTTCAAGATTGGAGCACACAACCCATGTGATGTCCATCCCTTAAGTCCATGGGCCAATATAGTTTTTTTTTGTTTTTGTTTTTTTTTTTTTTTAACGAAATCGGATGCTTGTTATATTAAAAAAAGATGGGGGAGTCTAAGCTCCGATTTTACAATAGATGGAGTTACGGATGTAACTAGATTCTGGATTTCATTGTGGCAGTTCACATGGGTTCCTTTGCTGCTTGCTTGTAAAGTTCTAAAACAAGTGTAGATTCTTATAAATTGGGACAGAAGAAAACTGGTTTTGCTGTACATTTAGAGTAATCAGCTGAGGTCTCTGATTGGCTGTGAGTTCACAAATTCTGCTGGGAAATACATTTGGGTAGATTGCTCCTTGACAAAATGGCGCTATCAAGGGATGAATTGAAGCAGGCTCGCTTGATTGCATAATAGGCTTCCCTTTTCTCGTGAACAGGCGTGGCTGGCTCGCTTGTCCGCTTCCTGGTTGCTGGATCAAAGGACATGAAAAAATTGGCACTTCAAGTTCCGAGACAGCATAGTTTTGCAGCGACTTATGATTTGATGAAGGAAGAGGTTGGATGCATGTCTGTTGCTGTTCATTAAACTGACGATTATAACTGAGTCGCCGAAGACAAGAGCTTTATTAATCCCTTGGTTCTGAAGCTGCAAGAGGCCTTGAAACAGTGTCAATGCTTCAGCTCGATTGTTGCTTAAACTCCCCAAACCCCATTCGAAAGAGGACACCATTGCACCTGAAGGAGCCAGAATAACGCCCCCTGCGCCCGCAGCACCGGGATTGGACTTGGACGCTCCGTCGAAGAATAATGAATAAGTATTCTTTGCCAGAAGCCATTTACCGAATTCCTCTTTTGAAAGGCGGATTTTCCATTCGATATTGTTTGATTTGCCAGGGGGTTTACGGATCTTAGTTGCTGGGATGATGCTGGACCTTTCTATTAAATTCGAAATGAAACTTCTCTCCTCTGTCCATAACCTGTCGGGATCAATTCGCTGAGTTAGCTTGACTGCTATTGTTTCCATTGCAAGACTGGTGGCTTTGAGAATGACGTGATTGGTTGTGGTGGCTTTATCTCGAAATATCGAACTGTTTCGGGCGATCCAGATGCGCCACAAAAGAGCAAACGGGATGGCGTTCCACAGTCTTCTGGCTGGGTTTTGATTTTCTGTTTGCCAGGGATAGCTCCTTCTCCAATTGTTTAAAATTTCAATGATAGATTGCTGTGGATTCCAGATGGAGGGGACAGAAGGTGTTATGTTGTTCCAACAATGGGCAGCAAAGGGGCAAGATATAAACAGATGCTGAAGGGATTCCTCCGCCGTTTGACAATTGGGGCACCTGGAGGGCCCGAAGAATCCTCTCTTCCTGAGGTTCTCAGCAGTTAAAATTTTTCCATGGAGAAGAGTCCACATAAAGAATTTGATCTTTGGGATTGCTTCAGCCTTTTTTAGGATCTTCCTCTGAGCCCAGACTACGGTGGGATATGCTTTGCTGCTCAGGTAGCTGTAACCTGCTTTGATGGAGTAATTTGTTCCTGAAGGGTCCCAGCGAAACTCATCCTTTGCGCCTTTGATGGTGGGAGCTATACTGTGAAGACTGCTGCAGAGAGAGTCAAAGCTATCGTTGAGGTGATGAGGTATGGGTGGAAATGCCCATTGAATCCAAGGATTAGTTGAATCGTTCCATTGGGAGATCTGACTCAGTTTAGTTATGCCTTTGCTGTGAAGGTAGCGCAGAATAGGGTCGGAACCTGTGAGGTTGTTTATGGGAGGATTCCCCATGATTTTGTCCGAACCTATATTCACAGATTCGCCTCCTTTTGGCACTTTTGAGACGTTTTGCGCCATGAAAAGTATGGCTTTTTTGTAGAATTTCCATATCTTTGTACAATGTCTATTAGGGATATCAGCATTGAGGATTTGCGATCTTGGCTGGCTGAGATATTTTGCTTCTAGGACGTTTTTCCACCATGCTGGTTGATTGTCCATAAGTCTCCATATCAGAGTCCCACCGAATGCTAAATTCATAATAGATGGGGACCTGATGCCCAGACCACCATTCTCAGGACTTTGAATAACCTGTTTCCAGTTTACTAAATTGAATTTTTCTTTTCATTCTTGCCTCCTTGCCAGAGGAAGTATCGGAGGATGCTATCCATTTTTTGATGAAACGAAGCTGGCGCATGGGCAAGAGAGAACTGGTATAAAGGAAGGGAGGAGAGCCCTGATTTTAGGAGAACCTGTCGCCCAGCTGGATTGAGCCACGAAGTTCCCCATCTCTGAATTTTCTTTTTCATTTTATCCAGCATTAAGTCCCAGACTCCAGTCTTTGTTTTCCCTGAAGTTACTGGCATTCCCAGATAACTGAAGCTGTCCCAATCTAACTTGCAGGGGACACCAAAAGTGTTAGCAATGTTATGGATCGTTTGTGTAGAGACATTCCAACCGTAAATGCAGCTCTTAAGGAAGTTTATTTTACCGCCAGAGTATCTCATGAACTTGTCAAGCAGGGACTTAAATCTTCTTGCAATAATGGTGGACGCCCCCCCTAGCAATAGGGTGTCGTCAGCAAATTGGGAATGGTTTATATTTTTGATGCCATCTTCAAACTTGATACCCGTAATGAGGCCTGATTGCCTCTTTTGATCGAGGGCACTGCTAAAAGATTCTGCCATAAGGATGAATAGATAGGGGGATAAGGGGCAACCTTGCCTTAATCCTCTTGAGGATTGGAAGGAAGGACCAGGTCTTCCATTAATGAGGGGGGCGATCCAGGGCCCAGAGATGCAGCTTCTGATGACATTGATGAAGAGAGGTGAGAAGCCCATCTTTTGGAGAACTGCAAATAAAAAAGAATGCCTTACCCTATCAAAGGCGTTGGCAAGATCTAGTTTTAATATGAAGTCTTTCTCATTCCTTGATTGACTAGAGTGTATGGCCTCTTGGACTAAAAGAATTGAGTCTGAGATTTGTCTGTTTGCTATAAAGCCTCCTTGATTATCTGAGATCAGCATCGGTAGAAGAGGTTTTAGCCGAGTGGCTATGATTTTAGTGAAGATTTTATATGATGAGTTGCATAAGGATATGGGCCTGAAGCAAGAAAAGTTGGATGGCCGATTCTCCTTCGGAATGAGAGCCAGATGTGTAGCATTTGTGTATCCCCCTATCTTGCCTTTTTTTTGAATCCACTTGATGTATTTTATGAGATCTTTCTTTATCAGTTCCCAGTAATCCCTATAGAAGCTGATTGGGAACCCATCCGGACCAGGAGACTTGTTGGGGTGAAGGGTCCAGATTGCATCAGCAATTTCTTCCTCTTTTATTTCAGCTGTCAATTTTTTGTTTAGATCATCTGTGATTTTAGGATGCAAATGCTGCAGAAGGTCATCATAAGTTTCTTCCTCTGGCACCTCAGTTAACAAGTCCTTGAAATGCGCTGTAGCAGCTTCTTTAATATCTGTTTGTTCCACATGAATTGTCCCTGCGCTGTCCGAGATAGCAGTGATGGTGTTTCGGGCTTGTCTGGCGGCGGCTTGCTTATGGAAGAAAGAGGTGTTCTTATCCCTGCTTTCCAACCATACTTGTCGTGATTTGGTGCGCCATTTTTCCTCCTCCTGCCTTTTAATTTTGCTGAGTTTAATGTACAGCTCTTCTTCTTGAAGTTTTTTACTGTGGCTGTAATCATTTTGTTCGATTGTGCATTGGAATTCAGCGATTTGTATTTTTAATTCACGCTTTTCCTGCTCTGGCTCTTTGTAACAGGATTTCCATGGGCCAATATAGTTGGCAACCAACCATAGTTGCTCAAAAATTGAGGCATAGAGTTAGTACCATCCATGCCCATACATGCTTTACAAAGTAAAAATAAAACAATAAGTCACTACTACATGTGTTTATTTCCTTTATCATCTCTAATGATGTTAGCAATAGTTTTCTTATATATGAATTCTATTAAACAAAATGAAAAACTCACTTTGTTTTCAAGTGCATTATCTGTCATTGCTTTATTAACAAATAATTAACAATTATCATATTCATTCATACACACTTTATAAATAAATTTTAAATTAACTAATCAAACAAATGGTCACCTAACGAATTAAAAATATCAATTTTCATTAAAACTATACCTAAACAACACATATATACCAACACATGCAACATGTTATCTCTTCATAAATAACATATGCTAACAATTTCATAAATACTTTACCTCTGCTAACCAAAATATTTTCTAATAAAGTTATAATCATATATACATGGTATCATATACAGAGAATTCTCACATGTTATATCATAAAACATTGTATTAACATTATTAAATCAAACACACGGTAGAAGTCTATTAAGACAAACATTATTAAATCCATTTAACTCGTTTAAATCCAAAATATTTTCTAATAAAATTATAATCATATATACATGGTGTCATATACAGAGAATTATCACATTATATATAATAAAACAATGTATAAACATTATTAAATCAAACATGGTAAAAGTCTTTTAAGACCAGCATTATTAAATCCATTTAACTCGTTTAAACATGTTCGGTGCAGTTACATCTGCACAAAGGAAAAACAACAACGGCCGAGCCAGTCACAACTGCTATAACCACCATAAAATCAATTGTTGAGCATACACCATGAATATGGTCTACACAAAGGAAAAACAACAACCGTTGAGCGAGTCACAACCGCCATAACCACCATATAGTCAACCACCATAAACACCATAAAATCAACTGTTGAGCATACACCATGAATATGGTCTACATAAAGGAAAAACAACAACGGTCGAGCGAGTCACAACTGCCATAACCACCATCAAATCAACTGTTGAGCATACACCATATTCACCATGAATATGGTCAGTTGAATCAAACCATCTTTTAGAAATGAAAGGTAAAGAAACACGTTCGGTGCAGTTACATCAGCTTAAAGGGAAAACAGAAACAACAAAGCAAGTCACAACTGTGAATCCGAATCGAAATAAGCATATGGAGGACAAAAAAGCATATAGATGACAAAAAAGCGAGAAGAGAATTGTTCTCACATAAAACGCCTTACTGCATAATAAATAAATAAATATTATATATATATATATATATATATATAATATATATTATATATATATATATGAATTATTTATAGAATTATAAATCTAATTTCTCCTCTAAGTTTTATTACATTGTTTTTTAAATTATTAAAATTAAATATTTAAAAAAAAAATTATATAAAAAATAGAATATTATTTATATAAAATTTGTATTATTTTTTTTAATTTTTATTTTAAATATAAGAAAATATTTTAAATATTTGTTTATATTATTATTAAAATAAAGTTCATTTAATTATTATTAATATTGTTTTTAATATCTACGGCTGTAACATGTGGATGAACTCCACCACCCTCCCTAAGCGGACTATTTTTCTAAATTAATGTAAATTTAACATTTCAAATAAAAATAATCACAAACCACAAACCAATAAAATATAATAATCATTACGTAAAAAACACATAAACAAAGTACATTATTTAAAAAACACATATTGGAAAATGGGTAAAATTTGTGTTTATATCTATGCTTTTTTATAAGAAGAGCTTCAGCGTAAATCACATGATAAAGACCTTTGTCGACGCCTTTCGAACCAAACAGTGTGGTTTATCGTCAGGACAAGTTGAAGAAACAGATCCAGCCCAGCAAGTTATATAGTCCAAGCAGAGATTCCAACGTTTAATTTAACGGCTAACTTAACGACTAATTTTACCTAATAGACCCCAGTCAAAATTAATTTAATAATAATTAATATTATTATAATTTATTTTATGGTAATAAGTTAAATTAGGTCCAAGTTATATAAATTCATGGATAATTAAAAATTAATTTATTAACTTATTTAAAATAATAATGATTTTTATATTATTATATTATATGTATTAATTTTAAAATTAATTTTTATGTAAAAACTAAATTAGGTACAAGAATCAATTCATGGTTAGTTTTAAAAATTATTTTATTGGTTAATTTAAATTATAAATACTAGGATGGGGTTATACATATTATTATTAATTAAATCAATAAGGTAATATAAATGTTAAATACTAAATGTGTATATTAATTTAAAAATATGCTATAGGCCTAGGTCTTTCTTATTAATTTCAAAAAGTAATTTATTAATTTATTAAATAATAATAAAACCTATATAAGAGTGCTAATTTATTGTTGAATTATTATTTGTTTTAAAGTTATTATTTATCTTATTGTTGTTATTCATATTATTAGTATTACTTTATAATTAATTTTATGAAAAAAAGGGTAAATTGGTTAAACATATGACAAATAAAAAACGGGATTAGTTTTTAAACAATTAATTTAATTGAATTATTTACATTAATCATATATATAT